>JAUZST010069372.1:0-22030 GCA_034779995.1 Parotocinclus haroldoi | reverse complement strand
CATCGTCTCAAAGCAGCTTTACAGTAATACATGATCTTAAAAGGCCAATCCCAAGTTGAGCAAGCCTAGGGCGACAGCGGAAAGGAAAAACTCCCTAACATGGTAGGAAGAAACCTCGGGAGGAACCAAGACTCAACAGGGGACCCGTCCTCCATGGGCGGCCCGGATGTTCATTAAATAAACACTAAATGTATATTAAATCATAGCAAAATTAGTTTAAAATAAATAACAAATCATTAATAAAATTGAAAATTTAAATTTGAAACCAAAGAATGGTTAAAAGAAGAGCTGAAGTTTACCTGTACAGGTAAACAGAGTGAAATTTGCACAACCGGATTCTCTTTAGCCACTTCTCCGCTATTTAATTACGTAATGTTTCAGGTTCGATTTATGCAGAAATCTAGAACCTTCCAAAAGGGTCCACGACCGTTCGAAGCACCTCTGCATGCGCACTGAGGGAATAGTTCAGCCAAAACCCGTGCAGATTTCCAGTTACCGCTGCTCGGCTCTAAATCTGTGTGTCTCGTGGTGTTAAAACTGTTACCGGCAACCAGGTCAATCCTGACACAAATGCAAAAAACATGAACTGATGGTGCAGTGACCTAAGACCAGGACCGTGCCCCTGGAGACTGGAACAGGGTCGACCCCGGACCAATCGCATCTCACGCCTCACCTCGCCAGAGGTGGGATACGAATCAGGCTGGCTCGGCAGTAGACCACCGGTTCGTGGTGCTGAGAAACCCCAGGTCACACCCTCGTCTGTGATCTGAAAGAGTGCGGTCCTGTTGTCATTCGGGTTCTGTCCCAGCCTCCTGAGTTGCCAACTCTTAACAGATTCGCCCGTGTTTCGGCGCCCCTCGCTCTAGAGGCTCGGGTCCGGACCCAGAAGAGGTTGGCTCACGCTGCCACCAGGGGAAAATCAGGGTACAAGGGTGAACGGTGTTTGGCCCAGTCTTATTTGGCTCTGAGTTTGGGTCGCCCCACTTCAGCATGAGCCCCGAACGCGACAGAGCGAAAGTTTAACCAGAAGCATGTCAGGTTAAGAGAACATTTCCCAGTTGGCTGAACTACGTCCCAGAGCTCTATGAATGGAGGAATGGCTTCAGTAGTTCTCCATGCCAGCCTGAAACCATGACGGATGATTCCTCCGCCCTAACGCCTCATTCAGTTCAGGACTGGAATTGGGAACTTCTGGCATGTGGCTGCACACACACACACACACACACACACACACACACACACACACACGCACTGCATGTGTCCCGGATCAAACCTGCTCGCTGTAGATTCAGATCTGTGGACGCGTCTTTTGATCGATCGTGTTGGTTCAGGTTACTGTGCACCCGAGGAACGCTTACCGCTTTTAAGACGACCCCCTGAGCAGGACAACTGAGGAACTGAACCTGGGTCAGATATGTTTAAATCAGGGGTGGACACTTACACAGTCGTGGATCAGGAGAGGTGTGAATCCTCAGATCTCTTTATAATAAGAGAGACAAACGCAGGAAAGCACCGTTTAGCGTCCTTCAGACGAGCGTCCATGCGCTTCAGGGTCTGAGGATCAGCGTTGCCAGGTGGGAAATGTAAGATTAGCGTAAAAGTGGCATAAAATGATCGTATTTCAAGGGGAAATTATCGTGCACCCGTAATACCAAAATAACAAAGTCTGTTGATGCGCTATAGTGCTGAGTAGCACCTAACAGGCGCTCCCAGCTTTTTTTTTTTTTTTTATTCTTTTCCTCACGGGCTATTCTATTAGAAAAGGAAGAATCTTTCCGGAAACAGACGGAAAAAAACCCCCGACAGACAGTTGGGACATTCTGATTACAACCACACATTCACCGAATGGTCAAACTGTCGTATATTTGTATATATGTTTATTTTTTTTTTTAGGATTGTTGATCGTGCAGAGGGAAAAAAAAATGATCCTACAAATACGATCATTATCGTACACCTGGCAACACTGCAGAGGCTTATAATAGGAAACAATCATCTGCTTCCTCGCGACACCTGCTGACAGAAAAGGGAATTGCAGGCAGAAAACTCCATGTTTTTTTTTTGGTTTTTTTTGGTACCACGTTTCTAAAAGATATAAACTTTGATTTGTTTGTATGAAGTGTTGTACAGCACCGGTTTTATACGGTGTTTCAGTCAAGATTGGCGTTTAAAATAAAACAAAGGATCTACTCAATTGGTTTCACAAAACAGAATCCGGACGTTAAACGGCGCACGCCTGTTATTAAATCTATAGACCTGCGTATCATTTCATCCTGATATTATAATTATAATCACACCCCTAGTTTAAATGTATGTGTGCATTGTAGAAAGTATGGTTCAGGCACCGGGGGTTAATTTAACAGCAGTTTAAGTGCAGTTTGAGAATCTCATTTAAGTGACGGTGCTTAAATGAAACAGTTGGTTTGGTTTAATGCTCGAGTTTGCGTTCAGTTTTGCTTTACGCAGTGCTAATCCGTTCCCCTGCGAATATCTTGTTTATAATCTACAGGGTACACAAAACACACCCGAGCAGCTTTATTCGCTGAAATGGTGTCGACGAATAAATACAGTAAAAGCAAACTCTGTTTGGACACGCTGAGGAAAATGACTAAACTGAAATAAAAGCACACTGTGGCAATAAAACGTAACGGAAATTAAAGCACGCTGAGATAAAAAAAACCTTTAACCTTTCATTCTTCAGTCCGGTAGGTCCGTCCAGTCACGTTTAATCATGGTGGCCAAACCATTTTTTAAAGAATAATAACTGTAATGTTCCTTAACTTCCTGAAACTCGCTGCTAAAAAAAAAAAAAAAAGGTCTGAGAGGAGGTTCTGATAACCTTTCGGTGAGTTTATCTCCGAATCCACCTGTTCCAAGCGCACACACACTGAACATGACCTGAAGTCACGTAGTCACGTAGTCGTTCATCGAAAGTGAAACCAGATCGTTCTGGAGGTGAAAATAGATTAGAAATGACCAGGGGTGATGTATGATTGTGCTCTCTGCTGGTCACGGCATGCAATTGCGTCAGGTGGCATAACGAAGAGAACACGCGTCTCCAAAATGGTGAAACGTCGTGAAGTGCTGTGCATTTTTTTGTTGCCTTTTTTTTCTTCTGTTAAACATCTACGTTTGAAACATTTCTTTTAAAGTAAAGATGCGTCTTGCTTAAACTTCAAGCACTGCGTTAGCTCCAGTGGAGCTTTTTGTTTGTCGTTTTTAACTTTTAAACGTGTTTCTGTACTGCTCCCAGACATCGGGGGCTATTTCAAAATTAGAAAAACGAAATATTCAATGAAACATGCCCTCGTATTTGTGAGAAGGGGAGTCTTATAAAGGCAGGTTTTGACCTCTGGTTAGCTAGCTGAGGCTTTTCCTTTCCCACACTTTTCCTCGGCACACGCACTCCGTTGCTCTTTGTCTGTCCTGTGTTTACTCCTGTTCCTCCGTTTGAATGTATTTCCACGTCTCATCAGCTTATTCGTATCTGTGTGAGGGTTTATCTTTCTCGGTTTTCTGTTCGATCATTGCGCTCGGCCGTCCTGCATTGTGAGATCCTCTTTCAGACCTGTTTTTTTGCTATGCCGTTTGGGTTTCCTGATCGATTTCTTTGACAGATTGCCGTCGGCAGCATGCCTCGCCCGTGGCAGAATGAGACTGCATGCTTTGCACTCGGGCCCGCCGCCTCGTGGAACTAATCCTGTCTTTATTTTGTCTTTCTTTCCCAATTTTGGTTCTTATTTGCGCCCGGTCGTGTCCTCTCTACCTGTCCTAACACCTTCAACCAAACAAAAAAAAAAAAAAACCCCCGTCGTTAACCGAAAAACAAAACCCCCTGTAACAAAACACGTGAATTGGCACGTTCATCGCGGCCGGCTGGTGCCTCGTTAAAGGCGTACTACAGGCGCCAGGACTTGATGGACGCGCGGGACAGCTGTAACTGGGACTTGCAGCGAGAGGTGGTGCGCCAACGCTCGCTACGCTCCCCGAAGCGCCTGCACAGCATCCCCGAGGTGGCCGAGGAGGAGCAGGAGGCGGGTGCTGAGGAGAAGACGAGGGAGTCCTTGGCGCCCAACGGCCACGTTCGAAAGCAGTTCCAGCGGCGGCGCTGCTTCTCGGCCGAGGACCGGATGTCCATGTGGAGCACCAGACAGAGCACCAAAAGCCCCGACAGCGGCCTGGACTGCGGGAGCGAGGACGAGGGCATGTTGGCGCCACGCGGTGGCTGGAACTGGCACTGCAGCACCGGCATCCACAGCGAGGGCCCGGCGGAACGTCGCGTCCTGGCGACGGGCAGGAAAAGGACCCTGACGCGCCAGTGTGGCATCGAGGAGGACTTCCAGGACATGGCGGGTGACCTGAGGGAGTCGTACCACCACTACTATCGCCCCCATCTTCATCACCATCTTCCTCGGCCGCGATGCAGGTTCCGCAGCGAGAGCAGGCTGACCGAGGTCGGCAGGACCTGTAGCAGGGACATTAGGGCTCATTCTGTGGCCCGACTCAACAGGGCTGTGGATGAACCTCTGGTGTGTGTCTACAAAACCCCTTCCTTCTCCTCCCCCTCCTCCTGTCCCAACCCTCATCTTCCTTTATCTTCACCTCACCTCATCTGCCAGCTACTTTGCCTCCGCCATCCACAAGCAGTAAAACCATTCTTCAGTTCTCAGTGTCCGCCTCCTCGTTTAATGGGTTCATTTCGCCGTAGCTTTGTCTCCTTCTTTTGAGATGATTAAAGGTGTTTTTTTTTTTGATTTGACTTATGTTCATCGTTTGGTTTAACCTTGCGGTATTCAAACTCTAGGGTGGGCCTCCTTTTTGGGGGAAGGTCGGGCAGACAGAGGCACGGTTCACTTAAGATGCCGTGATTTTGATCGTATATTTGGATTTTTAAATGTAAATATTTCCCTCTGATTTACCCTGGTCAGAGTCACTGGGTGGTGGTGGTTTGGGTAGGGGTTGGTTTTGGGGTGGGGGGGGGGGGTATGGGAGGCAATCACATCGAGCATACTGTGCCCAAGTTGAACTTGAACCGTGCCCGGGACCACCTCTTCAAGCGGGCCTGAGCGCGGTTCAGCAAACTGCACCCAGACACGGTACCTGTCACACTAATCAAACAAACCACATCATGCGGTTCAAACATGCTCAGGCACGGTACAGCCCGCCTAATATGAGTACACCCTAGCGTCTAGATCTGTATGGTGTGAGCGCGCCTATCCACGTCACATGTTTGGCCAGTAGTAATGAGGAGAATAATGAGTATATAGATCTAGCCGAGACACTCATTCAAATAGTTCAGCATAAGGACTGGAGAACTGGCTCGCCCAGAAGCAGGGTGGGATTTGGGATTTGGGATTTGGGATCTGGCGCCGGGTAGCTTGGTTGTATACTCGCCATAAAACGAGAGGCTTTGCCAGATAGGTTTGAATACCACCAGTTTCTTGTCCTTTGGTCCGTTCTGTTTGATTCTCTTTTCTCGTATCATGTGAAGTTCTTTCTAGAATGTCCAGTGAATTTCTTTTCTGAATGTCTAGCTTTTCTTACCTAAAGGCCATTTCTGAGCGTTTCTTGTTCCTCGGGAAGGGGGGGGGTGTTGGGGTGGCGGTCGTTAACCCACATCCTTTCATGTCCATGTTTATCAAACGCACAGCATTCCTGACACGGTTCACCAGGGCCGTGGGACAGCTAGCAACGTTCCGTCAACTTTTGGGTCGGTCCAGAATTAGGCATGTTCCCCCAGCTTGGTTCTTGAAAGCCATACCACGATCCCGTCTTCCCGTCTCATGGTCCTGTCTGCACACTTAGCCAGGGGGAAATTCCAGAACAAAAACCCAAATGGTCTTTAGCTAAACGTCTGATTTGAAACCCTCCCCTTGTTGTTGTCGGGGTTTATTTGTGAAGGTTTTCGTTCAGTGTCTCGATGAGCTCATCCTCCTTCTTCTTTTTTTTTTTTTAACTTTTCTTTCCTTTTCTTTTTTAAACCACGTACAGAAAAGCTTGTTTGGTGGACAGTCATGACATAAGATCTGCTTGATTTTAACAGTGCCTGTTTCCACCTCACGCTGTTGACGCTGTTGTCTGCGTTTTAAGATTTTAGGGAACGCCCCCTCGATGGGACGCTCGGATCGGCTGGACCCGCACGGCCGTAGGATGAGTCACGGCTGCCCTCCCATTCAGAGACGGCCCATGACGGTCCCTTCCATCGGTTAGTGAGATTATGTCCTGTGTGGGATAAGCCTTCCTTTTCCTTAGGACCTACTGTTGTGTTGTTTTTCCCTCCCTATGACACTGTAACATGTTATTAGGCATGTCGTTCCTGACATGGACTCAAGAGCGAGGAATACTGATATTTTTTACTTCATCTCTAGCTAATGTATCTGTACCCTATGTGTGATTCTGAATTCTTTTTTGAAATTCTTTTCGATTTTAATCCAGGGCAGCACGGGGCCTCGGTGGGCGGGACACCGCCGCCTCACGGCAAGAAGGTCCCGGGTTCAATCCCAGGGTGGAACGGCCTGGGTTTACTTCTCACAGTCCAAAGACATGCATGTTAGATCAATTGGTGTCTCTAAAATGGCCCTTAGTGTGTGACTGTGTGTGTGCTCGCCCTACGATGGATTGGCGCCCCGCCTAGGGTCGTTCCTGCCCTTGCGCCCAGAGCTGGCCCACGACCCCGTGTGGATTAAGCGAAAGATTATGGATGGATGGATTTTAATTGAAGGTAGTTAATGACGTGGAGAACATATAAGGCCACAACACTGACTATATCTGTTCATTGATGAGCCACTAAGATCCAGAGCTTCAGATAAAGAGATTTTCAAGGCAAACACAAAACATTTTCCTAAGTGCAATTGTTAAGAAAAGAAAAAAAAAAAGCATGAGAAAGTTCTTAATTGTTTAAACTCGACTTTTTACGCTTACCTCTTACAACATGCGGCTCGAGGCGCGTTTTAAAGCAAAACAGAGGTAAAGCAATCATTCCGAAAAATTTGAAGAAGAGATAAGAAAAGAAAAGATTAGAAAAGAAATGGAGTGCATAGAGAAAGGAAAAAAAACCCTTCTTGGATATGAATTAATATGATTATAAAAATAATTCATGATTGTGATCCTAAGATCTAAGTGTGACGCCACCGTAGGGTTCCTTGGTTTCTTGGAATTGTTCTTGAGAATGAAGTTAAGGGGGGGAAAACACATTTAAGAAGATTTTAGTTTTAAGGACGCTTTTATAAATCCAATACCCAGACAGTGTGTGTGTGTGTGTGTGTATGTGTGTGTGTGTCTCATTTAAGACCTTACATTAGACTGGTCTCTGGTAATCACACCTCTGTTATGGGCACAGTGGACCGAGATGAACTAAAAACACTAAAGTATTCCTAAAGTGAATCACGCTTATGATCCAAAACTATTATTTCCCATGTTTGACTCATCGGAAGCTTCGACCTGACACCTCACCATCTGCTCACATGCTAATCAGGGATCGGTTTCCGCTGCTCGCTCTCACTGATCAAACCGATCCCGAGATCCGCCGTGCTCCCGGGCGCTCCATCACCGGACAGGTGGGGCGGCTGTGGGAGAGGGGGCATGGCTGTAATGCTCTGATTGGTGTTTCCGTAGAGATCACAATGGAGAATAACAGTGAGGGGAGTGAGGGGAACCTCTCACCGGGCAAGGACCATGTTTACTATGACAGTGTAGCGCGCCGCAGGATGTGGCCTCCACAGCGATCGGAGCACCGATATGGTACGTGGAGCGGAAAAGGGTCAAAGAGCTGCGAGAACAGAGTATAAAGGGGACACGATAACAGGTTTTCTGATGCGGGGTTTTGTTCAGGAGAGACACTACTTGGAGGGCAGGGCTTCCAAAAGTCTGAGAGATCAACACAAGAGGGATTTGGGCTAGGTGAGCGACAGCAAGCCAGCCTACCAGCAAACCACCGGACAGACTGGAAACCTTCAGGCAGAGCTGCGCAAAATCTTTTTCGAACTGAGCACGAAACGAAATACATTGGGACCTCGGTAGTCGGTGCGTAAATTCGTCCCAAAAGGCTCGTGAAGAATGATTTTTCCTCTAAGGAACAACGGGAACTGAATTAACCCAGAAAATCCATCCTTTATAAGTCATTCCATGCCTAAATAAATGCATAAATAAAGGAGTTCCCCCGGTTTACGATGGGGAAATGTTCAGACAGATCCATCATAAAGTAAATATCATCTCTTTAATATATTATACTTAGTACAGATTTACATTTCATGTAGCAGACGCCCTTATCCAGAGCGACGTACAATTCATACATTCCAAGTAACGGTGGGTTAAGGGCCTTGCTCAGGGAGCCAGCTGGGGCAGAGGTGGGATTTGAACCCTCGACCTGCAGGTCTATAATCCAGTACCTTAACCGCTAGGCCACCGCCGTCCCGCGTGAATTAACATGTACCTTAACCTAGAGGTGGGCAAAATCATTAGCACAAAGCTTATTTTAGAATAAAGTGTTCTCATGCCTCATGTAAGTTAATAGGTGACCTAGTGCAGATGGTCCAGGGTTCAAATCCCACCTGGGCAAGGCCCTTAAAACACCATCGCTTGATAAGAGGGTAAGACTGTGTTAACTGTAAGTCGCTCTGGATAAAAGACAAAGACTAAAAGACTCAACACACACGCACACACACACACACTACCATATGCATATATATATATATTCTTTTTATTTTCATTCTTCCATTTTTTTCTACTATGCTGCCTAAGAGACGATTCTACTCTAAATTTCACTGTTTTTACTTTTTTTTTAACACTGTTTGTTTCAGCGACAATAAATCTGTCCTGTCATAATCTATTCTATAAAGGCGTCTGCTAAATGACACAAATAGAAATAGGCAATGGATTGAAACTGCAGCCCGAAAGCCAAGAGGATTCAGTTCCCGTTCATTCGTTTGTAAAGCTATAAAAAATAGCTCCTCCCATAAAATGCCCTTATTTAGACCTATCTGCAATCGAGCGGAACTGTGACAAGCTCCCCACGCGCAGTGACGAGCATGGTTATTTAGTTAGCTGGTTAGTCCGTTTGTCAGTTTAAAAAGTTAGTGATTCAGTTAGTTAACTGTTCTCCCGTCAGTTTTTTTTTTTTTTTTCTTTTCATTTCGTTCCGTTAATTTCAGCATCTCTGCATTTTGCCGTGACGTTCGCGTACCGTTGAGTTAAATAAGAAACGTTTGGGCTTGGGTTTGCAAACGAACTGCTCTTTTTTTCGGTAGCATTTTTGAATCCGCGCGAAATGTAGTTGTGGGACTTTAGATTTTAGATCTGTTTCGAATCAGATCCGAGCGCAAACCGGCTCTTGCTGGTTGGAACATTTGAGGCAGGTGACTGGTCTTAGACGCCAGGATTATACTGAGTGTTAAGAACCTCTGGGGTGCGGACAAAAAAGGGACTGTATGAAGCCTCAGACCTCCAAGTATTGCCTTCTCCCGCTGTTCAGTGTTGGTAGTTCCGGGGTTGTGATCTGTCCTGCTTGTATGCGGCCCTTAACATCCAAACAGTGCTTGCAGCCTCCCCCTCCCTCCTTCCTTTTCCTTTGCTTAAATCTCCTGCCTCTTGTTCAACCTGTCCAGCCTCGTCTCGTCCGAGCCGTGCCCTTGTGTTGCATGAACCCTCCTGACATGTGCAAGCAATAAGCAATACTGACTGAAATGGGCTCAGGTCTAGATCGCACACGGCGCGGCCAGGTTCACGGAGGATAAAAGTCACAGACGCTCTGCCGACCCAATAAGTGCAGAGGAGTTCCAGGCCTTCTCTGGCATTCTCATCGTGGGAGCTACATGGCATGGGGTCTCCATGGGCAGTTCAGTTTAAGCTTTACATAATGCACAAGCACAAGGTGGATGGAGTGGGCTAAAGCACGCCGCCACTGGACTCCGGAGAGCAGTGGAAACTGTGGTGGTTCTGTGGTGATAAATCACACTTAGCAGTCTGACGGCCCAGTCCTGGCTTGGAGAACTCCAGAAGAATTTACATTTGCATTTGCAGTATTTAGGAGACGCCCTTGTCCAGGGCGACTTACGAAAGTGCACAAAAGGATGACTACATCCTGCCTGACTACATCTGCAACCCGAACGTTTGGCGGAAGATCACTAACGCTTAATGCTTAGCAATACTGAGACGTTTTGGACAAGCCTATGCTTCCAACTTTGTGGAAACAGTTTGGGGAAGGCCCCGTTCTCCTGACCGAGCCCCAGTGCACCAGTCACAGGTCCAAAAAGGCAGGGTTGGGTGAGTTCGGTTCGGAAGAACTTGATGCGCACCTACGGGAGGGCGAGCCACGCCCTGCCGTCGTCGAGCATCGCCCTAGGCTGGGATAAAATCCCACAGTCGCAGTCCAAACCCTGCTGCTAAGCGGGACCGACTCCTTTTTTAACGCCCGTGGGTTCAGATTGCAATTTGATAAAGGCTCCCTTTGATAAGTGCGACGCGTAGGTGTCCGAATACTTCTGTCCATGTAGAGTTTAAGGAGAATGCTGTGCTTTATTCTACAAACAAAACTTACAAACTAGCGTAATCTGAGCGAAAATCTGAACCTTAGATTAGGGTTTGGTATGTTCTCCCTTCTACCGCTCCACAAGTTTAGTTTAAAGCCGGATGGACCATGTTATCCAGGATGATTTCCTCCTGTGGTCTTACAGCAAAGCTCTGCTTTCTGTCCCCTCTTAATGCCCCAAAGGGACCAGTGGTAGCCTAGTGGTCAAGGTTCTGGACTCTGGGCCAGAAGGTCCCACCTCAGGTCAAATCCCACCTCTGCTAAGCTGCCACAATCGGACCCTTGAGCAAGGCCCTTAACACACAACTCTTGGATTGTAAGACTGTATGAGTTATAGGTCGCTCTGGATAAGGGCGTCTGCTAAATAATATAAATATAAATATAAATCGGTTATACTTTATAGGTTTAAGGTCCTAAAACCCTCAGCCTGCTAACGTGAGGTCCGTTTAGCCCCGGGACACAGATTGGTGGCCTTTTATTGGCTGAATTATCAGTGCCATTAGGGGAAGCTTCATTATGGGATATTTCATTCGGGAATATTCGCCAAGTTCTGTGAGCGTTCTGAGACGTCGCGTTATCACGTAGCAGAGCGACGTCCTTTAAGCAGGCTGTTCGCATGGTGCTGAGTCTCACACGTCCTCATGGCAAATTCATCCTGGCACTGCCACTGTCCTGCCCTCCTCATACCATGCATGCCCTCTCATTATAAAATGCGGGGTTCATATACATGGGAAAATAGTCGTGGGTTTCTCTGTGTGTGTGTGTGTGTGTGTCTGAGAGAGAGAATAGCGGCGGTAGTTGTGTGTGTTTGTGTGTGAAATGTGTGTTTGTGTGAGAATAGAAGTTGTTGTGTGTGTTTGTGTGAGAATAGCACACAGGTTGTTGTGTTATCTGGTTTAGACGGTTACAGAGGGCGTGGCAGACGATCTCCGGAATACTTTGAGGAATCGGAGCCGGATAACTTGGCCCGGATTTTTGTGGCGCTGTTTGATTACGACCCTCTGTCCATGTCCCCTAATCCTGATGCTGCAGTGGAGGAACTTCCCTTTAAAGAGGGCCAGATCATAAAGGTGGGTCATTTCACCAAACTGACCTCATTCTGTTCTATTCTATTCTATTTTACTCTATTCTACTCTATTCTATTATTTTATATTCTATTCTATATTCTATTATACTTTATTCTATTCTATTTTACCCTTTTCTATTTTACTCTATTCTATTTTACTCTATTCTATTATTCTATATTCTATTTTACTCTATTCTATTATACTCTATTCTATATTCTATTCTATATTCTATTATACTTTATTCTATTCTGTTTTACTCTATTCTATTTTACTCTATTTTATTCTATATTATACTCTATTCTGTTTTACTCTATTCTATTTTACTCTATTTTATTCTATATTCTACTCTATTCTATTATACTCTATTCTGTTCTATTCTATTATACTATATTCTATTTTACTCTATTATATTCTATTCTATATTCTATTCTATTTTACTATATTCTATATTATTTTCTATATTATATATTCTATTCTATTCTACCATACTATATTCTATTTTACTCTATTCTATTCTATTATATATTCTACTCTATTCTATTTTACTCTATTCTATTTTACTCTATTCTATTATACTCTATTTTATTTTACTCTATTCTATTTTATTATACTCTATTCTGTTTTACTATATTCTATTTTACTCTATTCTATTATACTCTATTTTATTTTACTCTATTCTATTTTACTCTATTCTATTATACTCTATTTTATTATACTCTATTCTATTCTATTATACTCTATTCTGTTTTACTCTATTCTATTTTACTCTATTCTATTATACTCTATTTTATTATACTCTACTCTATTCTGTTATACTCTTTTCTATTTTACTCTTCTATTATACTATATTCTATTTTAATATATTCTTTTATACTCTATTCTATATTCTATTATACTTTATTCTATTTTAATATATTCTATTATATTCTATTCTATATTCTATTCTATTCTATATTCTATTATACTATATTCTATTTTAATATATTATTTTATACTCTATTCTATATTCTATTCTATATTCTATTCTACTCTATTCTACTCTATTCTGTTATGCTCTTTTGTATTCTATTCTGTTCGGTTCTGTTCAGTTTGGTTCTCTCTGTTGATCTTTGTTTGTGACCTTTGTGTTGTGTTACCTTTCTTTGTGTTGCTGTTGTTGTGTTACCTTTGTGTTATTGTGTTACTTTTCTTTGTGTTGCTGTTGTTGTCCAGGTGTTTGGAGAGAAGGACACAGACGGTTTCTACAGAGCAGAGATCTGTGGCCGTGCAGGACTCGTCCCGTGTAACATGATCTCAGAGATAGAGACTGAAGACGATGACATGATGGACCAGCTCCTAAAGCAGGGTTACCTCCCCCTGAATACTCCTGTAGAGAAGATTGGTACGTTCTCCTCTATCACCTCCTTGCTCCCCCTTGCTCTCCTTTGCCCCGTGTTTCTGATGCTTGTTTGTTTTTCTCTCCCTGGTTCCTGATTCTCATGGTTCTAATAAAAAAAAAAAAAAAAGCTCTTTAACCCTGTGCCTGCTGACAGTTTGACATCGCCCTCTCCCATTTGCTCCCCTTTGTATTCTCTTTCTGTTTTAAAGTCAACTGTGATCGGTTCAGGGACGGTCGCTCGATAAACCGCAGGTCTCGGAAATCTAAGAGAGGTTTGTTCTCCCTCTGCGGCACCGGTTCCTTTCTCTGGTTCTCACCCCTCCGCCATCTGTTTTCCTCATTGTTTATACGTTCTGCACATCCACACGTTTTACACCAGGCATTTAAAATAGTTGCATATAGTACAGCATGTTTAAAACTGACGATCCTGTATAAGTCACGTAGGATCATTAATAGCAGTCGTTCGCTTTAATTATTTGGAGAATCTATTTAATCAGTTTATTAATGGCACATCATGGTTCTGATGGAAATACGGTCGCATTTTTTTTTCTTTTTTGTGTGTGTGTGTCGTGTTGTGAGTCAACGAGTCATTTGTGTTCAGTATCTCATGTCATTTTCACCTGTTTCGCTTTTTTCAGTCGTTTCCCTAATCACGCCCGTCCCCTCACTGGATTTAAAACTTTAACCCCGTGTGTAACGCGTACGTGCCGTTTAACGACCGCATTACGTTCTGTGAAGCGGGCCGCCGACAGAAATGGACGGTGAGCGGACTTTGCCGTATTCACAGAGTCCTCGTAGGCTACTGTAATGGAAATATGGAGGATATTTCCACTGCGATCACTGCGTGGAATCCTGAAATGAACAGTAAAGGGTTAAAGCTGGCCCGATCAGCCAGATTGGACCTGGCTCAGACCTCTTTTCTATAGCTGTAGCTTAAAGAGGCTGTACAGCTAACAAATCAGCACTACTCACAATAGGACAGGTCCGTACTCTTACAAACGGCATTTGCGCTCGCAGCCTGGATCAAATAATCGGAGGAAAATCATCCACAGAAACCCAAGTACCCTACACGCAAAAAAAAAAAAAAAAAAGTCTCCAAACACATCGACTGTGTATTAGAACAGCCCCTGTTTAAACTGGCTGTTCACGATCTGTAACGATTTCCTACTATAACGTACCTCGGTCGTTCACGAAAGCGATCGGACGTCGATGGGATGGTTGTTAAACGGCGCTTGTCATGTGTAGCGGATGCCCACTGCGCCTCCTTACTTTCGTCCTTCTTTAACCTCAGAGAGGAACAGGCGGAGCGGACGGCACCCGATGTCCACGCGGCGGATGGTGGCTCTGTACGACTACGACCCCCGGGAGAGCTCGCCCAATGTCGATGTAGAGGTAACGTGATGAGTCAGTGGTTGACGATCAGCTGTGCAAAAGTTTGAGGCCACCGTTGTTTGCCGTTTTAGAAAAGCCGATAGATAGCGAGCCTGCGCACTGCTCTCAACATCAGGAGATAAATCGGGGTATTTTAAAAGGAAATCTCCCTCATTTCTGTCAGCCGTTTATAACCTGATCGATTGTATCGGACCTAAAGGTTCTCCCACTGATCTTCAGTTCAGTCTGTGGGAGCTTTAAGGGGATTCTCCGCTGCCACTTTTTCACAGTGACCACTCCCGATCAAGCCTTTTCAAACTGGGTCGTCCTTGGCATCCCGACGAAAAAGGCAGATTTTTTTTTTTTCTTTTGCTCAAGTGTTGTTTATTTTGAAGCAGCTTAGTTTGGAAGGGTTTGATACTACGTACAGTTCGTTTAGCATTTTCTGGTTCTGATAAAGAGACTGAAATAACGATATACGGTCACCCTACACTTACCGAAACGATCCCACTGAGCAAAGACTCGCCCGAAAGACGTCCGCAGAGAAGCCAGAATGAACGTTCTTGCGTCTTTCTGAAACGCCTTTTTAGGCATCACCTACTGTCGTTCAAATTACGTCAGCAGCATATACGTTTAAAAGAAGGCTGATGGAGTCCAGAATCGACGTTTTTTGTTTTTTCATCATCTTTTTAAAACGTGCACGAAGCCCAATACACTAAACGATAAAATATAAAGAAGGTGAAATAAGCAATGTATACAGACAGCGCGGTTCTAGACTGACCGGCGCCATACGGACACGATTAGAACGTCCTTTTGACGTCGTGCGTTTGCTGGGATCGCTTAGCTGATCCGAAGGTGGCCTAAGACTTTTGCACAGCGCTATCACCGAGCTCCGGAAGCAGTGTAGCAGCTCTAGCCGGTAACCAGATGTGCCTTAAATCCCAACCTCTTCAATGTCTTTTGTTTCTCCTGTGTGTTGGAGCTTCGTTTCGGTTTTAAATGTTGTTGTCGTCACTGCTGTTCTCAGGCCGAACTGACCTTCTGTGCTGGAGATGTGATAACAGTGTTTGGGGAAATCGATGAAGATGGATTTTATTACGTGAGTACAATCGTAGCGGTTCAGCGGCTAAACGTTGACGGATCACAAACTTGGACCGAGTATAGCTTGGATCGCCGAGTCGGCAGTGGTGGGGGGGTTGGGGGGCATTTTGTGGTTCCATTTTTCCGAAACTATTTTCAGATCACAAGCTCTACAATGTCGAGCTGTCCCTTGGAGCGTTAAAATAAACCCCCAGTCTTTGGTTATAGTTATAGATCGGTGACAACAGACAGGCAACGAAGGTGCACTACTCGCAATAGGACAGGTCCAGACACTTATGAATTTTGTGCACCCTTTCGAGACCCCGTTAAACGAACGAGACGAAAAGATTATACTCGGCCGTTTATTTGTTGAGGAAAACGATCCAGTATTACATTTTTGGGAGGGGCAAAAGTATGTGAACACCGGCTTGGTGAAACTGTGGCCCATCCCCCCGTGCAGAACAGCTTCAACTGTGGGGTGTTGGTGGGTTTCCTCGCATGAACGGCTCGCTCCAGGTCGTTCCACAGCATTCCGACGGGCCTAAGGTCAGGACTTTGACTTGGCCTTTCCAAAACTCCTGGCCGTGCTTCGGTAGAGCGGCTTGTGTGCTCAGGGTCGTCACCTTGCTGCATGACAAACCTTGGAGCGCCACTGGACAAACGCCTTTTACAGCTTGGCACAAATAAGCAGGGGAAAGTCGTCCGCACAAACGCACAAACTGGCGCCCCTGGTTCGTTTCCTGCTTCTAGCATTATTCTAATCTTTGGTATTAGGTAACCAGATCTAAGCCACGTGAGAATGTTGGATCGGTTTTTTTTAATCTTGATCCTCTCTGGGGCTTCGTGACACTGAGGGAGTTTTTCCTTTCCGTTGTCGCCCTGGGATTGCTCAGTTTGAGCTCTGAACTCAGATGAAATAGTTTTAAAACCTTTTTTTTCGTTTTTCTTTTTTTACATTGACGTTTACGGCATATAGCAGTGACGCCCTTATCCGGAGCGCCTTGTACAACTTACACAGTCTTACAATTCAAGCAGTCTGTGCTTACGGAACCCAACCGTGGCAGCTTGCCAGAGGTGGGATTTGAACCCTGGGCCATCGTGTCCAGAGTCCAGTATTTTAACGGCTAGGCTCCCGCATTGCCCACAGTTTTTAAGCCGATGCCGTTTTGAGACAGTGCTCTACTGTAATAAATATAGAAATACATTTGACCCAGTGTGGTCGATTTTGTTATTTTCTATCCGTTTCGTAGCTTTTCGTAACCCCAGGTCCTGTGCCATCGTTGCTGTCTGCTATTATGGAGCTATTACGGGTCCCCTGTATTGCGGGCACATGTACTAGACCATGTATTTAAGCCTAATTAAAGTCGGTTTGATGGGTTGGGTATTATCTGGGTGTTATCTGGTCTAACAGGGAGAGCTGAACGGGCACAGGGGTCTGATTCCGTCAAACTTTTTGGAAGAAGTGCCTGACGACGTGGAGGTTTTCCTCTCCGAGCCACAGGAGCACCCGGGCAGGACCAAGAGCAAAAGGGTACACACCGTTTCACAGCATTAGCCCTCTGTCATCCGTCTGCTCACTCACCCTCTCTCTCTCTCTCTCTCTTTGTCGCTCTCTCCCTTTCTCTCTCTCTGTTTTTCTTTCAATTTCCTTCTCCTTTCCACTTGCACCCCTCTCTCTTCGCTCGTTTTTTTGTTTTTTTTCCCCCCCTCCTGTCTCGTGTTGTGTGGCAGCCGATCTTTTTCTGAAGAAAATCAAGATGACGGGGTTTGATCTTAATCACTTTTTAACGCACCAAACCATGTCGAGGAAACGCAAAGAAGAAATCCTGTATATTGCGGGAGGGACCTGCGTGTTGTGAAAATGTATTCATAAAGCACTGTTTAAAGATCCTGTACAGGACGATGTCGCATGTGTAAACGGGGGGCCGGGACGGGGGCAGCGCAGATTCGAACTCTATTTATTCCAGATTGCAATAGATGCTTTATGAATAGGAGTGTGTGACTCGAACCTAGCTTTCCACTAGAGGCAATAGTTTTGATGTACAGGGCAGGTGGACCACGTAGAACCGCATGCTCCTCTCTTTCCGAAACGCCCGACGTTCCTCCACGAACCTTTTTGATATTATGCAAGAGACTGAGAGCAGTGAAGACAAAACGAGCCTTTTGTACACGTTTCCAGAGCAAACTGTCTTTTGTATCGGAACGATGTTTAAAGAGTCCGAGCTCGCACACGTTTGCAGACCCGCTGTAAGCAGACAAGAGGGTCAGGCTGAGGTTTCTCAATGTAGATAAAGTGTGTCAAAAAAGAAAAAACAAACAAACAAACAAACAAAAAAGAAAACAACGACACTTAAACCCTGAAATGTGCTAAAACATCTGCTCGGATTTTGCTGTACTTTCCTTTTCTCTCATGTTTCTCTCATGTGCACACTGTTGAGATGCATTGCGTCATGCACTTGTTTTTATTTCTTTCTCCTCCACCCGCTTGGCACAGCAGAAGAAGAGCGTTCATTTCACTCCGTAACGGCTCAGTACACCTCACGTAAGTGAGCGACTGGCGATACCGGGCTAACTCTGTCCTCGTCTAATGCAGGTCACGTTCAGTTTAGCCTCGCAACCTTGCTACGAATGCGCCTGCGAGAGGGGCGGGCTGGTCGATTTCACAGGAATGAAGGGGCAGGGTAATTACACAGGGCTGAACTCTACTCTAAGGGCTTGATAAAGGAAGGCACAGGTGCTCGTTCAGTACAGATGTACTGTCACCCAAACACTCTTTGGTTGCAGAGACACCCCTAGCCTGCTTCCACTTACACAGCAGTTCCACTGTATATATATATATATATTGAGTTCCTCAAGTCTAGGGGACTAACTCTGCGGTCAATCCAGCAGACCATGGGTGCCCCCGCATGACACTTTTAAGCAGAGTGGTTTAATAAACTGGACACATATCTGACCCGATAGAACCAGCCCAGCCATGTGACCGTTTTTAAAAAATAAGTCCCGAATTTGAACCGAAAGTTTCTGAATTCTTCGGTGCGTTTCTAGGTGTGACGTAGAGAGCCAAAGAATTAGGCCACCATTAGAGTCTATATATTATCGATTTAGCAGGGGTATAATGACTATATGTAATTATTTCTCAGTTTACTGATCAGAACACAGGAAAAAAATTAAATAAGCTATCCAAACCGTACGTTTAGATAGCCGGGATTAACTATACGCACCTCAAATCGCACGTCCGTTTCCTGACCCCTCGCCTGCAGGAACATTCGTTGCTCAGCAGAAACAGAAGCCAGCGATTGGCCGGTTGTAGCGGCACGGGAAACCTGCATTAGACGGGCGGAGCTGCTATCTCCAGTCGGTTCTCTGGGTGTTTGTACATGACAGTGTCCGTCTCATTGACTCCTGCTGTAAGTCATGACTCAAGCTACACGGGCGCTGTTGTAGAGCAGAGGTCCGAGTTTGAGCTTCCTCCCTTCCTCCCTCCCTCTTCGACCCCACCACCCTGTGTCCTGTAACGTCGACGCCCCGGTGGAGACGACGCAACCCCTCCCTCCTCTCGAGAAGCTGCCCATCCCTCCACGCCGGTCCAAAAACGACACTTATCACACGAATTAGATCCTTTTTTCTTTTTTTTTTTTTACACAGGAGGCTTGCGTGCTGCAGTCTTATGCAAAAGTTTGGGCACCCCCCGCTCCAGCAGTTTTTCCTCATCCTGGTCACAGGACCCAGGGTTTTAGGGCGTCCAGAGCCGCAGTGGACACCATGGCACCGCGGTGGTGGACTAGCCCCCGTGAAATCCACCAGAAATCTTTTCCTTTTTCCATTCAAAACCGGACCGCCGGTTTTGCCGCTCAAACTTTTGCCTAAAACTGCGCGCTGAAACGAAGCGTGCGTGGGCTGCACAGTTTCTCAAAGGAACGGCAAACCATTTATCCGAATCATGACGTCCCCTGCAGTAGATTTACCTCATCAGAAGCAGCCCTGTTCAGTTTCTGCTCATTTGTTTTTCTCTCGTCACTTTTATTTATTTATTTATTTTTTTGTAACGCAGCTTTGATTTGGCTTCAGGTCCCTTGAAGAAGCTGCTGAAAGGTGACAGATTACGTCACAGACTGGTAAATTTCAATCTTCCTTTTTTTTTTTTTTTTTTTTACCGCCGTTAAAGATGCGCGTCAGGCGAATGTGGAACAAACTTCCTGTGATCGACTGCTGAAGACATGTTTGCTGCTCAACGTTCGCATATTCGTACCGGATGTACAAGGCTAATGATGCTAATGTTACTCGCTACGAAGAGAACGTAGAGGCAGAACGTAGCTGCCAGTTTTGCCTTTGCCTTTGCGGTTAAGCTCTGTTCGAGGACTCCAGCGCAAAGGCAACGCTATTTCAAAACAAAACAAGGACAAGATCGCCTAGACGCAACAAACACAGGCCCTGTTTACACTCTTGCAATCTTGTATCATCTCCTTTAAAGATTTTAACCTCACGCTTTAGACCTTCATGTAATTAGTCTGAAGAGCCGGCGGGGGGGAAAAAAAAAACGTTCAGGTTCAGCCCACTTTTAAAAGCGCTAAGCTTACCCAGCACACGTGCACACACAACGGCTCAATATTATACTGCCGTCCCTGAAAGTAGGCGGGGTTTTAAGTGTTGTCGAGGAACGAGGTTTTCCCATAGGGTCTTTTCACGTTTGCGTTGTTTTAGCAAACGCCCTCGTCCAGAGCGACTTACAATTGGCAGTCCTACAATCCAAGAAGTTGTGGGTTAAGGGCCATGCTCAAGGACCCAACAGTGGCAGCTTGGAGGCGGGAGTTGAACCCTGGACCTTCTGGACCATAGTCCAGTGTCTTACCCACTTCTCCATGATCGCTCGGTTGGCCAGGCTGTTATTGAATGCGTCCATGCTTAACACGACTTCTTAGTGAGCTCTAATCCCGCTTACTCGTTTGGCTACGTTAGCCTCAGCTCTCCAGTGTGAACCGAAAGAAGCAAACATGTCTTGGCTGATGTAAAGTATTTTAGGGCGGTGACCGGGGTCTGAGTCTCCTGGGTTGCGGGGGGGGGCTCCTTCTGACTGGGTCGAGGATCACGTACAGGCATGATTGGCAATATTTGAGGATTGGCGATGCCGGTCAGAGGGATGGTGCCATGGATTGGCATGCCATCCAGGGCACACTGGCACTTCCACCCTATAAGTGTAACAACGACAAAAAAAATGTTTTGTATGACGTTTGTGACGGGGAGAGGAAGGGACCGAATACCTGACTCTTATTCATTAATTTGGAGCTGTAATGTGGAGTGACTTTTCCCGATTGTGTGCTATCCATTCTCCCTATGCATTCTGTACGGTGGCCCTGCTGAGACAGAAAGGACTTGGTACGGATGGAGGTTTGGCTGTGCAGTGGGATGCTGTGAGAGAGAAAAAAAAAAAGAGAGAGAGAAGCGAAAGTGTTTTCCCTGAACTGTCCCTTACGGGTCTCCCATTAGGTTCCTGTGGAAAAAGTGGGGGAGTCCCCGAGACGAAGCAGCACCTCCACGGTGCACCCCCGCCTCCAGGGCTCTGGCCCCGTCTCCCAGGGGCCAGGAAACCCTGCTCCGCGACGGCCCAAAGCCAAACCTAAGAAACAAGGATTGCTGTCCAGAGGAAAGAAACTGTTGGAAAGGCTTGGTGCTGTGAAATAGGTTATAGCGTTAAAGAAGGGACAAAGCTTCCATCTTTCTTCCCCTACTGTGAATGCATTCGGACAGAAAAGGGGGAAAGAAGAAAAACTATATGAACTAGGGTTTTCATGACCACAAGCAGGCAAGCGCTTTTAAACCTCCGCGTTAGCCTGGGTTCCTGTTTGCCCCTCCGTTTACTGCAAGCACAGAAATGCCGTTGAATCACGTCTTGAATGTGCAAGTCGAGATTCTGCTGTGGGTTTGTGAAGATAAAGGGTAGCGGCTTATTAAAGTCACTTCACGTTAAGCGGGATTAATCACGGTTTGGGAATAATGAATGTAGCATCGGGGGCAGTCAGTGGTGCACTGCTCCAAGGTCCTGTGTTTGATCCAGCATTCCTAAAATGCCCCACTGACGTCCGCATTACGTTCTGCGAAACAGGTTGATGGGACGGGACGTCACTGTAGTCCCACGGTCTTTTTACGGCATAAAACTTTTAACATGCAGTATATACTCCCTGGAAAAAAAAATGAGTCCCTTTCTGTTTGATCGGCAAAATGTAGGGTTTTGCATTTGGCCTGTGCCAAAGGCCATAGCGTGAAAGAAGTAGCCGCGTTTGCAGGCGCTATCGAAACGTAGAGTCAGAAAAATCCCGGGAATTTCCCTACCGGAAATTCGAGTCCGGACTTGTGGAGGTATTGCACACTATTCGATGCGTTTCAGCCACGGCTGACTCATTTTTGTCCGGCGAGTAGACAGCAGAGTAGCTGCAGAGGGTTACTGGTTGCAGTTTTTGTCCGATTATTTAACACGTCGCAATGCATCACGACCTTCCTAAGATACCATTAGCACAAGCTAATGCAGGTTTAGCACAAATGGCAGATTGATAGACTATAGATTTATGGGTAGATAATATATATATATATATATATATATATATATATATATATATA
>JAUZST010069361.1:0-22030 GCA_034779995.1 Parotocinclus haroldoi | reverse complement strand
TAGTTTAAAATAAATAACAAATTATTACAATTTAAATTAGTAGTAGAAAAAATAATAATTCAAATTATAAAACAAAAATCATTAGAATTCATTATTATTATGATGGGACTACATTTTATACATTCAAATCTCACAGCTGCTGCAATTAAAAAAGAAAATAAAATCTTAGGACATTATTAAGTATAATGACTCATAATTAAGCTCTTTTTTAAAACGGCCGTGTTTATTTGGACTGGTTTTATTTGGATGTGGTCTGGGCTGTGAGATTTTTGGCTGCTCTTGTGCTTCATCTGCAATGGTTTAACCAAACACATTACAGTTTTTTCTCACTCAGTTTGGATTATTTCTCAGAACAGAATTGAAACTCTCCTTACTGTTCATTCAATCTCCACAGCTCCTCGACCCCTTGTGTAACTTATAACTTTTCTCAATGTGTTTGCCGTTTTGCAAACGCTTTTGTACATACATGCAAATGGCCATGTACAACTGTCTGCTGTTCTTGGCATGTTTTTTTTTCCAAAATGTGTTTTACTGATCTGTCTATTTAATCATCTTACCCACCAAAATATTTAGGTTTTAGGTTATTGCCTCGGTCATTACATGCAAAAGTGCTGAACATGTCATAATAATTTATACATTTCTTTCTTTTAAATTCTGGTAATTTACCCTAAATAGATTAAATACTTCTCAGGTGAATCTCAGGTGAACAGCTCTCCATAGCTCAGTAGGTCAGAGAGGTGCATCTAATGAACCTTCATTTGACATTTGTACATAGACACAAAACACTGAAGTGTCACAATCTCACAATGGAAAGACAATGGCATGTACAGGGTGAAGAGAAAAGGGGGGGGGGTGTGTTTAGTTAAGTCTGCGTAGTGAGAGGCAAAACAGGAAGAAATAGGACAGTCCATGCACACAGGTTGGTCCCAGAAGAAATAAGGCCAATAATTGAGGACCATGCTTTAAATTATGGTCTTACAATGGCTGAAAATGGTACAGACAAATATTTAAAGAACAATGGTGCCTTCAATCGTTCAAACGTTTGGTAGAGAAATTCAGAAATGTGCATTCTGCTCTAATGCTAATCACACTGACATAAAAGGCCTTCATAGAGGTGGCAGAGGTCCCATTTTCACACCTCGACAAGAGGAGGCTGTATGGTCATGGCAAATAATTAAATAAGCCTAAGGGAGAGCCAGAACAAGGTGTTTTCCAACTATTCAATCTGTAAGCATCTCCACCTGAGTGGAGTTCTGAAATGACACCAGCTGAGCAACACAGAGAAAGAGATGTCAAAGACATGGTGACAGGGTGGTAGAGCTACGGTAGCAGTATGTACAGTTAGCCCTTATTCATACGGACACATTTGCTATGGCTGAAATGTATAGAACTCTTTCTTGTCCAAAATGAACATTATATGTATTTCATCAAGAGGACCACTGGTTGAGGCTGGCTTTAACCTTGCACAGTGGTCCAGACATCATTGGCCAAACTACCAAGGACTACCATTGACGTGCCAGGCGAATGAGGAGGAAGGAACTAGGAGGAATGGCATGCTTACACATATTCCCATTATAGACCCCTATTACACACAGCATCTCGTTACATCCTTAGGCACCCTCTATAGGGACTTCATCCCTGATAACGAGAGAAATGTGATGTAATAGGATTTGCCCAATATGTGATTATTTGGGATAATGTGAGTCTAACACTATCCGAAAATGATTTGCCAATAATCATTGAATTCTGATGGAATTCCTGCCACCCTGTTCCAAATTCCTGAACCCACGCCTGGGGATGGAAGGTGTTCGATCACCAGCGACACACGCCCAGATGAACCTGCTGACGGCCAAGGGTGCAGCTTGTGAGGATATCTCGGCACATGGCTACACACTAAACACTCCAGGAGATTCTTTCTACGCTGCATTGCAAGGGAAGATGTGGAAAATGTGGCTTGACAGAGAGGGGTGTTAGGAAGTATAGAAAAGTATGAATTCTAATCTAAACAATTAAGAAAAACTATAAGGTGGAACAGTTGGGAGATCAGGGAGTTGGTCTCAGGAATTTCTAGCTCTTTCTCACGCGCATGGGCGCAGAGTCAAAGATCCTGATTAGATTAACAAAGACATCAAAAAATGAACAAACAGGGGTGCCAAAACATACGAGAACTACCTGTTCTAAAAATAAAGTGAATACAGTTTGCTAGCAATAAACAGAAAACAGGCTTCTGGCAAAAGACAATGTATGTTTTGATGATTTTCTAGATGGACCCGAACTGAAATAAGACACAATTCTGACACATTGTACTGGTGGCTCTTAACAACACTTCATCATCCTTCTAGATGATTCATGTTTGTCTTTGCAAGGTCTTAATACTTCATTTATTTATTAATGGTTCGTAAAGCACAATGTGCAGAAATGCACTGCTGGTTGTGTAACTTGCTTTCGTTTAGCTCTTAACTAAACAGTTGTTACTGTGATGATGGCAGTATGTGCAGATCAGGTTTTATCTGCAGGTTTTTAACTGTACAAACATCTTACGCTGATGGTGCTTTTCCAAAATCTAAGCGTTACTTGCCAAATAATGGCTGTAAAACAAGCAGAAACCCTGGAAGACATCAATCACAATTCTTACTTCTCTGTCTGTCTCTGCAGTTGCACTCTGACATTGATAAAGGTGAAGGCAGGGTTAAGTACGTGCTGACAGGTGAAGGAGCCACCACCATCTTCACCATTGACGAGAACACGGGCGACATCCACGCCACCAAGCGGCTGGACCGTGAAGAGCAGGCCTACTACACCCTGCGTGCCCAGGCCCGCGACCGAGCCACCAACCTGCCCGTCGAGCCTGAGTCGGAGTTCGTAATCAAGGTGCAGGACATCAACGACAACGAGCCTCGATTTCCAGATGGACCGTACCAAGCGCAAGTTCCTGAAATGTCTCCAGTCGGTGAGTGCTTGATCTATTAGGCTGTTAGGCCTATTTTTTATATCTGTGATAGTTACAGGGTTGTATTTCTATTTTCCCCCATTGTACTCGTGTTGTTATACGGATTTTCCGTAGCTGAATTAATGTTATAATATCAGCTCATGACCTATGTAACCTCCAATCCTACTTTTCAAACCGATAACCCGTTATAATGAATGGCTTGCACAGTTAGCGAGCAGAGAGAATAACCAATCACAAAGTCCTCTTTGAGAGAAAATACAAGTCGTGATGGGCAAAAAAAAGGAGTACTATTTACACTAGGACATACACTTACAACTGGCATTTACAGCTTTTTACAAACAAGTAGTGGGAAGTCAGTAGTGACCACACAAACATGACCATGTTGATTTACTGTTTTTGACTGCAATATTGGTTTTCAAAAACATATTTTATTCCTATTATAATTTGTTAAGACCTCAGTTGTTAAAGTGAACAGAAGTAGATCTGATGGTTCTTAAATGACGCTAATACCTGCTAATAATAGATTTCCAAAAATAAGTGGGAATTACATGTGTTTAGTCCAGTATAAGTCGAGTTATTTTTTTTTTTGTTTAGCATTTCACGAAACGAAACTTTTTTTTGTATATTTGTGCTGCCTGCTGATTCTAAAGCTTTTGAACGTTGCAAAAGTTCTTAAATAATGTTTAATTAGTAAATCAATAGAAGTTGCATAACTGTATCGAACCAATAATGAAGCTCTGTGACCTTATGAACTTAAGTCATCTGGAAAGATGGCTAAAAATTTGTATTCCCCATTTTGTCATTTCCAAATCGGAAAAGGTTGAGAGAGTATGGGGAAAACACGTAGAAATATTTCTTACATTTACTTTTCTTTCAATGTAGACAGGATAGACCTAAGATATTTCATGTTTTTGTCTGGACAGATACATTTCCTCCGTTAAAAGTCCTTTCCTCATGTCATGCGGGTTAGGAAGTTAGGAAGGTGTTGTGGTAGTGGTGGTATTTACCACTTTGGTGGTGAACTTTCCTTCACTTAAAAGATGTGGTGGCACTGAGGATGCCAATTGACTTAGTGTTTCAAGTTATTTTGTTATTTTCTTACAAACACAAAGTTGTTTTTGCGCAGTAAAGTTTTAAATGCCATTAATGAATGTAACTCCATATTATAGTGATTTAAAATGTTTGTCTATTTTTGCACTTTATTTTTCCACTCTTGCCTAAGTGGTTCTTTTAGCTATTAGCTATTTATGAGTGATGGTTCTTGATACAGTGCCGTCTGAGGGATTGTGGGAGATCAATTGTTTTTTATTTAATTGGCAATAAAATAAAAGTCGAAGTAGATGTACGACAAGCTGCATCTTTGAATTTGCATTTTCCATACTGACCCTGTTTTTCTGCTTTAAATCTTTATTTTGTAAGTTTGCTCCGTGCAAATGAATAAAGAAATTTTCACATGCGTCGCTAACAAAACATTTCACTACACCAAAACGTGCAAGACTGCAGCTCCAGCCAAAAAGTAGTATTTTCCAAGCTAGCTGTGCTCGTTTAACAGCTAAATGTCATCACCTCCTTCCTCATTCCGAAGGCATGCTTTAGGTCAGCTAGCGTCTCTATAGTGTGGGAGTGTTTGTGCGTGTGTTCACGGACCCAGTGATGAGCTGGCACCCTGTTTAGGGTTGGTTCCCATTTATTTCCTCTCGTTGCCAAACATAAATACTAGGCGGTATATAACAAAAGAGCTTTGTGCAAAAGTATTGGCACCTTCCCATATTTTGGTTCTTCTCATACATGAGAGTAAAAGTCACGATAATAAAAGCAGCTTGTGCGTGTTGTGTGTTTATGGTGTTAATGCAGATCTAAGCTCATCCTGTAATTTATGCTCAACCCTAATCGCTCCACAGCAGACAATATTTACACTTCGGCCCTGCTGAAGCACATTTGTTTGCCATTGTTTAACCATGCATGAGTATAATGGCTGACAGTTGGGATCGTGAGGCGACATGCTGTTTTATAAGAGCAATTAACATGCTGGCCAGCGGCGTCCGTCCCGACCTGGGAGCAAAGCCATTAGCCTGTGAGAATGGAGGCGACCCCGGCCTCACCCGCGGTGCCGCCGATCAATTTAAAATCATTACAGCCCGGCACTGATGAATGGGCCTGATTAACGAGAGAATGATTAATTTAATTTGGTAATTAAGAAACAGGAGATTGTTTATGACTGCGGACCTTTGTGGCACCGAGACGCATTGCTCTCTCTTGTGAGCGCTCAAGTGGAAATTCAGAACAGATGCTTATGATAACATATTCGCCTGGTCATTTTTCACACGTGCCGACGCCGTGTAGCTTATCAAAAGCTGCGATGTTGAGGCAGAGCATGTGCCGGGAAGATGTTTTGCATCTTATTTAGCAGCAACGACCACAACAGCATGGCATTTATGGGGTACAGAATGCTAGCAAGATCAAGAAAAGGGCTCTCTCAGGTTAACTCAAAGTCTGTACTTCATTCCAGTCCCGGTTCAAAACCCTCAAATATGCTGTACTTGGACCGAAAACAACCTCCTTGATGGTAACAAGGAGAGTTATTCTACAGAAACGGCTCTCCTCGCGGCAACTGAACTGCTTCATAGAGCCAAGGAAAATTGGTTCCACTGGTACATTTTACACTGTAAATCAACATTTACTCTCATCTCCACTCTTGCTAACTTGGCCAGTGGGGCTCGTGTGCTTGCTTGGCATTCTTCATACTTACAAGATCCTACCAGGCAGCATACAGAGGTTTACTGTCATCACCTCATAGGAATGAAGTTCCTCAGGGATCACTTGTTGGTCCCCTCCCTGTTCTCCTGCTGCACTAAAGCATTGTTAGATTGCATGCCGCCTCGTATCACCTCTAACGTTTCCCAACAGGTATCCGACTGCCTTGTTTTCGTTTTTTCCTGGACAAGACTGAACTGATCTACCTCAAAGAACAGACCAACAATATCCAATGAGCCACACAGCAAAGAACTTTGGTGGGATTTTGGACAACAACCTCAAATTTTCGAACCGCATTACACCAACCGCCAGGTGCCGTCCAAATGTCGCGGCAGAAATCGAGATTCATCTGACCAGGCAGCGTTTTTCGCATTTTCCATTGTCCAATTTCGGTGGGATGCGAATGCAAAAGCGCAAATTGTAACATCAGTTGAATGTTCTCAGCTGACAAGAATGTCATTTGGTGTGGCGATCTGCTGCTGTAGTCCGTCTCCTTCATGGTTCCATGTGCTCCATGTGTTCAGAGATCAACTGCAACAACTGGATATTTGACTTCCTGTCTGGCTGTTCTCCTCTGACCTCCGGGATTAAGGCACTTTTGCCCAAAGAACATCTGCAATGATCTGAATGAATACAGCAGTGTGTCAGTGGTTACTACTATACAGAACGTTTGTGAGTTTAAATCCCAGGTCTGCCAATCTGCCACTGTTCTTTCCTGAAGCGCGATGTAAACAATTCAGCATTTTGAATGTTCAAAAACGAAATGGACAATAAAAAAAACAAGTGAAAAATAAAAAGTAAACTATTTTCACTAATTGGCTTTTAACTTCTTGTCATCATCAGGAAATGCGATGTTGGAAAACATCTAACGCAGACCTGAAAGCTGTACTAAAAGAGAAAGCAGAAAACTCTTTCATTCTGAGGTTCAGAAGCTGCAGTTTGAACTTGATTTTTGAACTCATTATCGGCAAATAATGGGGTTACGTGTTGCTTTCTGGAAAAAAGCAATCAAAGCCCTCATTACTCCCATGTCACGCTCTAAAACCTATACAGATGAATGCCAGCTGGAAAGCACACTGAGGTTCCACAATATTCTAATTACAGGAGAAAACATCTAGCATTCGATACATGCTACGCCAACCTGGAAATGGGTGCAGTTTTATGCAAACGTTTGGGACTTTTGCATGAACGAGTTCCATTTTTCCTGTAATGGAGTAGGCTGAAATATTGCAAAGCGCCAATACAATCAGTTTGAGAGATGGTAATAATTAGAATGGTACCTGCCATTATATACAGCTGTAGGCACAAGTTTTGGCATCCAGCTGTGTTAAATAAAAAAGAAATACAGGAGTAAAACTAAACATGACACTTCTACATATTTTAGTACATTTCTGAGACACCGATACAAAACTTTGGCACCTTTCCACATGATTTTTTTTTTCTGTGAGCGATAATACTTTGGCACTCAAACACCGACACAAGTCTTTATTATAAGAATAGACACATCTATTACAATCATTACTTTGTACTGCAATCCTAACTACAGCTAAATGTTCTGTTTTGCTCTGAAGTACCTATCTAGAACGTTCTCTATTTAATGCTCTCATTGTTCTCACTTAGCCTTCTATTTCAGTTTATCTCCACCGCAATGCTCCAGATGTTTGCGGTTTCAGATATGACCCAAAAAAGGCCGGTCCCCTCAGTCGTTTTTTCTTTAACAAGCAGGCACATTTAAGGGTAATCTGTGCTCCTCTGAGGAACACCGCAGCCTGTACCGGGCCATAAATCGCGCTCAAATGAAGGCCCGGCACTTTCCATTAGACGTTTTACAGCTTAAATAAAATCTATCTGAGAAATATCAGTCAGCCAGCCAGGCAATATTAAACTTCCCAAAGCGGGGCCAGACGTCTGCGCTCCAGCTCTAAAGGACGAGTCGTGGAATGCTGATCGGATGAGCTACGGCCGTGTACATTTATTCATCCAGAATGACTTACAATCTAATCATGAATATGAGGAGCTGAAGGGTAAGGGCCTCGCTTAAGCACGCAGTGGTTTTGGATATCTCCTGTAACTTAAACTTCCAGTGATTTTAAGGTCACTTTAAACAAAGTGCCTGGAGTGAACACTCCCAATCTACTCCTGCTTGTGCTTCATCTTCTTTTGCATGACCTTTCATGTTATTTTGAAATTTAATCTGAAATAGAAGGCTGCAATGATACAACGCCAAATGCACGCGAGTTACAGTTGTATCAACTTACAATATAGATCGTCATGGGCTTCCATGAGCATGTGGCAGCATATCCAAACTTCCAGGAGTTACAACATCTCAGCCATGAAGCCACAGGTCTGAGCCATAGTTCATCCTAATCAGAAAAGCTCGGAACAGTATGGAACTGTATAGATAAAAATGCAGTGCTTCTCAAATTGAATTGGACTTTTATTTCACTGCAGACAGTATGAACCTGAGATATTTCATGTTTCAGCGTTGAACTTCACTGCAAAAAAAAACCAAAACTATTCATTCCTGCATTTCAGACATTTCAAAACAAGCCTGGACAGGGGAAAAAATTAGGGCTAGTAGCGAGGTAAAATAAACTAAATAATGCTGTGGTTTCATACAGGTAATGTCAACAGGTGATTGTAATTAAGAATCGGTACAGAATCAGGCATCCAGCAATGAGTCTTTGATGAGTAAATATAGGCATATAGGAGGATCACATGTCAACAAATGCATGAGAAAAGTAAAATGTTTCAAACCAATGTTCCTCGTAGAAAGTGTAGAAGGGATTTGCATATTTCTACATATGCTACAATGTATAATATCATTAAATGATTCAAGTAATCTGGAGGATGTTCAGTGCATAAAGGGCAAGAGCACAAACCTAAACTAAACTAGCGGTTAAGGTACTGGACTCTGGACCTGATGGTCAAGGGTTCAAATCTCACCCCTGCCAATTTGCCACAGTTGGGTCCTTAAGCAAGGCCCTTAACCCATGATTGGTTGGATTGTAAGACTGTATGAGTTGTAAGTTGCTCTGGATAATGGCCTAAAAAAGAAGCCATGTGCAGAAGCGCTCAGTAGCATCTAGGGTATACCCTGTAAATAACACAGTAGAAACATGGAGATCGGTGGTGGTGGAGATCTAAGGCGTGTGCTCCAGACAAAAGGCAAAAAGACAATGGGCGGATATCGGCAAAAAGTTTCATGGTATGGGTGTTGTGTCAGTGCCCTTGGTAGAAAGTTAGAAAGCTAAACGCTCTAATGTGTTGTTGGCCTGAAATGCAAGAATGGATGTTTCGAAAGAAATGAAATAAAGCTGACCAGACAAGACATGAAATAACCCAGGTTCATTCTGTCTGCAATAAAATGGAGGTCAAAGGAAACACTGCGTATATACTTTTTGCTGTCCCAACTTTTTCCGGATTTGGAGTTGCATTTAATAAACCCATCTGAAGTTTTGTGCTGAATATAATGCAAGCTCCAATTCTGGCACACATCCTAAAGAAAGAGATTTTAAAAAATCAATACAGCTCTACTGGGGGCTAATTTACGAGGTATATGTGCACTTTATATGGATTGTGTATCTATATAGATGAACCCTGCAGTGACTGGTGCAGAAAGCTAACTAGAGACTCACCACTACCCTTTATCTCTAACAAGGGCGAAGATGTTGAGCAAACGTAGCGCAAGAAGCTTACTGAAACGTGTGGGATTATGAACCCGGCGCAAAAGAGACGTGACGGCAAATACAAGATCTGAAATCCTGATCCAGATCTGAATTATCCCACTTTGTCCTGCCTTGATTAGTCCGTCGTGTCCTTTTGTACTTGGCTGCATGTGGAAACGATCAGAATAACCATGAACACCAGAAACAAGTCACACAGCGAGTTCCTCGCAGCCGAAAAAAGTCCCGACCTTGAAATTGATCGACTTTTAGAAAAACAATGAGATTAAAGCAGCTGCTGTTTTACAGATTTTAGGGATATACTTTGATCTGTCCTTGCTGTGCTACATGACTTTGTAACTATATATAGCTCTTAGACACATTCTCTTGTATACTAAGTTTTAAGCGGTCTTGTGCAAAAGTTTGTGTCCTCTGTCTCTTATTATCCTGGGTTGTTTGACTGTTGTTCAGGTACGTCAGTGGTGGAGGTGAAAGCGACCGATGCAGATGATCCAACATACGGGAACAGTGCCAGGGTCGTCTACAGCATCTTAGAAGGGCAACCATATTTCTCAGTGGAACCAAAGACAGGTATGAATACAGTGCTAACAGCCAAACTGAAAAGTTCCAGATAAGGTCTCTGGAAGGTCAGGACATATAATACTTGCCATACGGCAATATAATCCGATATTGGTCCAAGCATTGGTCATCAGGGGAGCTGTGATTGTTTGGTTAAAAAGCACAATAACCCACATTTCTCAGCCGATTTTATTGGGATGATTTTATTGGGTTTTGATCTACGTTGGAGTACAAAAATTTTTCAACTTAGATACCTGAACCTGATTGCATGAACCAATATGGGGAAGACGCTGGCGCATGAGCCAATGGCCTGTGCGGCGTACTATGTCTATGGTTATGAAGATGTGCTGAAGTGCTGGTGGAGGGATATTACAACAATAACTGTCCCATCAACAACTGATGGATTTTTGACTACTTTTTATCAACGTGTTGCCTGAAGAAAAGATGTAATAAAAGAGTAACACAAATGTGAGGGGTGCACTCACTTTTGTAAGATACTGTATGCATATATATTGTGGTTATGGCCTTGTTTGTTAAACAGGAGACAAGCTTTTGTAATTCTCCTGGGCTGTCAAATCTTTTACAATGTCAAAGTCAAATGTATTTCTATAGCGCTTTTTACAATGGAGCGTTTTCTCAAAGCTTTTCAATATCATATTGTATTAGAAAGCCAATCCCAAGTTGAGTAAGCCTAGGGTGACAGTGGCAAGGAAAAAACTCCCTGAATAAAAAATGAAGAAACCTTGGGAGGACCAAGACTCAAAAGGGGACCCGTCCTTCTTGGGTGGCCTAGCTGTTAATTGAAATAATTACGTTGTAGTAATAGGAAAATTAAGGAAATAATACAAATTAAATCAATAATAAAATTTTAATTAGTAATACAATTCAAAATAAACAACGAAATAGATTTAAGTCTTCAGCATTACGTTTTTGGAGACACATCGTCTCCTAATAACTAAATGATGGAGGGAGTTACTGCACTGTGGCGGGACCCGGGCATGGTGGGACTGGTTATTGTTAACAAAGACCTTGGTGATGCTAACGTGGAGAAGAATCTAGCAGCTAGGACTGCTACCGGAAAACTTACAATGGACCATTGTCTCAAAGCAGCCTTACACTTTTCCATTACATTCTATTATCTAAGACCAATCCCAAAGTGAGCAAGCCTAGGGTGACAGTGGGAAGGGAAAACTCCCTGTTATACGCAACAAACCTTGGGAGGACCAATACTTTAAAAGTGACCCCATCCTCCTTGGGTGACTTAGATGATAAGTAATTAATGAGTTCAAATAATTTCTATAATTATCCATCCATCCATTATCTTCTGCTTAATCCAGACGAGGTTGCGGGCCAGCCGGTGCCACCCGGCAACTCTGTCCGCAAGGCCAGGAACAACTCCAGACGGGTGTTAATCCATTGTAGGGCACAGACACAGTCAGACACCAAGAGCCATGTTAGAGACACCAATTAACCTAACACGCATGTCTTTAGACTGACATGGGGAGGACATGCAGAAAGGACCCAGACCGCCCGACCCTGGGATTGAACCCGCCCACCGAACCACCGTGCTGCCCATATATAACTATAGGAACTATAATTAAGAGTTTAAATTAACCGAATCCAAATACATAAACAGAGAGAACATATTTAAATAATATCATAGATTAAAATAAAATATAATAACATGCAGACTAATATTTTATTTATGCATGAATAGCTCCTTCAGGAATGTACGAAACTTTGGAAATATGTTTATATAGGTAAATGTATATAAAATAAAATATAATGAGTTAAGCTTTTAGGACCACCCACAGAGTTGAGCAGTGTGTGCCAAAAAAGATTTTTTAAAAAAGCTGCTTTCGTCCACTTCTCCTGCATCTCCTGGGATGTTTAGTAGCATCACCAGAAACTTCAGTTTGAAATCCATCCTGCCAGAAGCTGAAGGTATTCCGTGCACATGCAGGTTCCTTGTTGTCGCTCGTGCTCTGCAGACATGCAGATTATTCTCCGAGCTATCTTTGGAGGATGTGTTGTGTTCAATCTCTGAGCGTGAACCATGACGTGATGTGAACTAATGTGTCTCGTTCGGCTGTTCTGGAATCTTTTGATAGATCTATATGCCAGGTCCCGATAGCTCTGTCAGATCAGAGTCAGACGGTGGAATCTGATAATAGAGTCTGAGCAGCCATAGCAGATCAGATACATTCCTGGGAGTGAAAATAGTTAAAGAAGTGTAAATCTTCTACTATTAAAACATAACGAAAGAACTTTTTCCAGCTTTAGAAAAAAATACCATGGCAGTTTTGTTAAATATGTAAAGAAGAAGCCAATGTTAGGTCACTGGAAGAGAACCTGGAATAGGCCAATGACATTCTCCAGGATGACATCAAGGACTTCCTCTAGGAAAACACCTAGTACATTACAGCACCAGTACTGCACCAAATACTTAATAATGTACATCATAATGCCAAGGAAAGACTTTCTCAAGGATGATGCAAAGGACTTTCGGAATGATGGGGGCAAGGATTATCTCCAGGATGGTGCTATTGTCTTCATGATGGTACCAAGGCTTTTCTTCAAGACTGGACCAAAGACATTCTCAAGTACTTTCTTCATTATGGTCTCAATAATTTTATTCATTATGGTAACATGTTTCAGAATGGAAGTACTTTCTCAATGACATGGCCAAGCATTTACTCCAGGACTAAATAAAGACTTTCTCCAGGATGGTGCAGATGACTTTCTCCAAAACTGCACCTCAGCTCTTTACTTCATTATAGTGCCAAGGATTTTCTTTTTACCATCTCCAGTACTGAAACAACTGAAACAAGACTTTTTCCAGAACTACAATAAAGACATTCTCAAGGATGGTGATAAGGACAGTCTCCAGGACACTGCCAAATACTTTACACGCTACTTTTTTTGGAAGAGTACCAAATACTTTTCCTTCTTCAAGAAGAGATCTATTACAATTTTGCCAAGTCGTTGGTGACGTCAATGCCAGGTCAAGGGACAAGGACTTTCTCCAATATAGTGCCAAGGACTTTTGCTAGGACGTCAACAATGGCAGTCTAATTCACGAAGCTCCTGATGAAGAGCTTTCATGCTGACTTTCCTTCCAGAGGCGGTCTGAATCTCAGATATCAGCACAGTGGACTCGTTTTCTGAGTTTATTTGAATGTTTGAATTCACTTGCAGAACATGGTCCTGATATCCCAATTTCCCCAGATATTCTCAGATTTGCTTATTTGTAAGCACTAGAGACAATGTCCATGTGCTTGAGCAGTTTTCATAATTAGTTTATTATGTTCATGTTCTTTAGAAGCTTAGCCTGGCTGCACTGAAAGCTCTAAACTTTGTATTATATTTCACGTTTTTGTATACGTTTTATTTTATTATGTATATTTTATTTTATATATGTATAATTACATATATATCCTTCATATGTATCTACACAACTCATCCAAGTGCAAATCTGCTTTAGCCCAGAGCAGAAGCTAGCAAGGCCAAATTAATAGGTCCAACACCCCTTAGCTCCAGTCCAGACCCAGATTATCTGGACAGAATTACATGATGATTGACAAATCCAGAGCTCCTGCCAAACCACCTGCATGTGGAAGCATAGAAGACAAGTGGAGATCTCTAGAAGACAAATAAAGGAAATCCTCGATGGGTGTCTGTTGTGATTATGATCATGGCATTGATGGTGCTGTTTTACTCCGCTTATTCTCACACGAAGAAGAGCTAGAGATCGCCAAGCTGTCGGAACCTGACAGTCATCTTGAGATGTCTGGACGTTACTTCTCAAATGTTTGTCAGGCTTGGGTCAGGTTTAATTTGTGCACTCAGGCTTCCCAGCTTGTTCACGCTTCTGTTTCATTAAACACTAAATCTTTCATATACCGGTTTGACATCCAGTTATCCATCCCAAGAAAGCTGATTGGTCTAGACAAAGAGTTGTACAGCAGGTAGCTTACAGCTTAAGGGTCTTTTGTTTGGTCCTATGCTAAAAGAAAACACATTTTATCTACTACATTTACAGCATTTAGCAGACTTACAACTCATACAGTCTCACAATTCAAGCAATCGTAGTTTAAGGGCCTTGATTAAGGACCCAACTGTGGCAGCTTTGGCAGAGATGGGATTTGAACCAAGGACCATCAGGTCCAGAGTCCAGTACTAGGCTACCGCAGTCATATTATTATCATACTACAAAATAGCTCTGTTTTATTTCATTTACAATTATTTTATTTATCCATCCACTCATTATATTCTGCTTAATCCACACGGGGTCGCGAACTAGCCGATGCCTACCCGGCAACTCTGGGCGCAAGGGCAGGAACAACCCTAGACAGGGTGCTAATCCATTGTAGGGCACACACACAATCACGCACAAAGTCACACACTAGGGGCCACTTTAGAGACACCAATTAACCTAACATGCATGTCTCTGGACTGTCAGAGGAAACCGGAGTACCTGGAGTAAACCCACGCAGGCACGGGGAGGACATGCAGACTCCACATAGAAAGGATCCAGGTGGCTCCACCCTGTGATTTAACTCGGGACCTTTTCGCTGTGAGGCAGCCGTGCCGCCCCACCGAGCCCCTGTGCTGCCTTATTTTATTTAGATCATTTCATTTTTGTTTACAATTGCAAACCTAAGTGAGAAAGCCAAGGGGAACAAGTGTCAAGGAAGAAACCTTGGGAGGGCCAAGACAGAGGTCTGTCAGTTTTGTCAGCTTCACCAAATAAAAATTAGGGGACATTTCAAAATGAATATGAAGTGATAACAAAAAAAAATGGTTATTTTACTTAATTACACATTAAAGATAATCAGAAAATGAAAAGTCAAAGAAAGTTGTTGGATGAGATGAGATGCAAACTTAATTATGACTGAGTAGTAAGTGATAAATTCTTGGGGCTGAACAGAAGCATGTTAAACTGGATGAGAGATTGGATGGACATTGACTGTTCAGTAGAGTGTATGGTCACCCAAGAGTGGCAAAACACAATGAGAGTGATGGAGCATGATCAGGATCAGATTATCCGCCAGTTCTTGTGGGATCCTCTTCGTATTCATTTTGAAATATCCCTTAGCTTTTCTAAGCAGTCTATATTTACACACATTTGCACATTTGTATGCAGTACTGAACACTGAAGAAAGATAAACAACTATAGGCTACAGTGATATTATTATAGTATTTAGTTTGACCTCCCCTTACACCTCAGCAATAGAAGCATGTGGGAACTTAATCAGGATGCCAAGTTCTACAGTCTAAAGAAGCCTGATCATGAATAGTCCTTATGAAAGAATAGAAGGGGACCAGAGTGAAAAGTCTAAGATGTGCTAAAGCTCCCAAAGCCTGGAATAAAGATTAATGGAGTATTATGAAGTGGTATTGTGCAGTGACAAATCCAAGTTTGAAAAACTGTCTAAAAGTTATACATGGACAATATACCATTTCTACAACAGCTGCAATGGTGGCTTAAGACTTTTGCACAGTACCATACGTAGAATTTTTTGGAGTAGATTAAACTGATGTGTTCACAGTACTACCATAGGACGTCTGTGTATGATGAGGTTACAGTTTCGCTAAAAATTCACTAAACAGAGATCGATGTGGTTTGGATGGGCTTGTCACGACACCTTACGCTGATTACATGAACAGAAAGCTGTAATGTAATCAGCACATTAGCACTCGTGCCGCTGCTCCTTCCGAGTGTGGGCTGTGCCAGGCCCTGGCCTTGATTAGACGTCCTTTTCTGTATATAGACTAATTTTAGCTTTTGGTGAAGTAGTGAGCAAATAGCAGCGTGTATTGATCAGGGTTTAGAGCAGAAGCCTCAGTCCAGGGTAATGTGACAGCGCAGGGACGGACTGCGAAATGGAAATGCCAAAACTAACAAAGATCTAGGGAGAAAATTAATTCTGAGTCCGGTAAAGACATTAGTAAAGATCATCCAGAGCTTTTGTTATGATATGGTTTAGTAAAGACTGGAGATAAAAGATAATCCTGATTTAATTACGATACAGGCTCGGGTTTAAAGAAGCTTCGTGGACTGATCTTTATTCGCATCGCTCAGTTGTTATCATGGCCTTTTACGCACTCAGGACCGTAAGTGTGCACATAAAGTTAATAACGGAGCCAAATGGATATATTTATAACATTTACCCTCTGAAGCGCGACTGGACTGTGATTGTGAATATACAGTGCATTAATACGGTGAGGCGAAAACTGCTTACTAAACACTTTATCAAGTTGTAATGAACCCTATATCTGATGTAAACATGCTATTTAATACCAAAATAACAGGGAATCTTGCAGACTTCCATGCAGATCATGTCTCTTGTGAACTGCCCTCTTCAGACGGGACCACAGATTTTCAATTTGGTTGAGGTCTGGAGACTGTGAGGGCCACTACAGAACCTTAATTTTGTGTTGCTGAAGCCTTTTCTTTGTCGATTCTGACCTGTGCTTCAGGTCACTGTCTTGTTGGAAGACCTAGTTTCATCATTCTGACAGAGGTAACCAGATTTTCAACTGCATACCTGTTTTCTGTAGCCATTCCCCAATCTATGCAGCTTAACAGCTTTTCTTTTTTATTTCCGTGGAGAGCTCTTTGGTTTTATCCAGAGTTCACAAAGCTTTATCTGTACGTGAGCTCATAATTATTCTCCAGTAAAACAGACATGGTCAAAAACATTTTTTTTCACTATCAACGCACATTCCTTTTTCCTATTCAGAAGCCAGCTTTTTCAAAGACATAACACTTTGGCAGGAATTATTTTTTTCCTGAATGAATTTCTCCAAACATTTGTGGAACAACTGCCATTGGACTTATCGGGCGCATTCCTTACAATAACGTGCAAAAGTCTAATGTACCATTAGACTTGTTGTTTTAGCTATACTGTAATGATCATGTATAGCATACTGTTGACGACTGGACCCGAAAAAATAAGATCCATCACATTCATTAATTCGTCTTTCCATTCTAGTTCCCCTCTGAAAAAGTGATTTCTTGGTTCCTACCCTTCCAAAATGACCATTCCTGACCAACCTTTTCATACTGTAGAAAAGTCAACTTGGAATCCCAGTAAAGCTGCCAGTGTAAGGGGGAGATCACACTTTCAGGTTTTGTTTTCAGTTCTTTAATACTACGTATACATTTCCTGTATTTTCTGGTTGAAACATAAGAGGCTGAGAAATAATTATGTACGGTCGTTGTATCATTGATAAAAACAATCGAATGGTGACCATTTTATTACATTATGTTGTAATAAACATACACTTTCCTGAGGGGTGACAATATTTCTAGAGTTGACTGTAGCTATAAAAAATACCGCTTCCAGAATTTCACGAATGTAGAAAAAGACTGATATAGGAACCTGGCTGTGTGTTTGCAGGTATCGTGAGAACCGCTTTGCCCAACATGGACCGTGAGGCCAAGGACCAGTATCTGCTTGTCATCCAGGCCAAGGACATGGGAGGTCAGATGGGTGGCCTGTCAGGAACCACAACCGTCACTGTGACTCTGACCGACGTTAACGACAATCCTCCACGCTTCTCTCGAAGTACGTCTAACAGGAGTTTGGTTAATCCTGACCGCCAGAGCACTCGGGCTTTTATTTACTGTAGTGAGTGAGCAGGGACTGTGGTAATTCCATTCCAAAACCCGGCTACTCTAGTTTCACAGTAGCCAAATGGAAAAATCATGTTGGTACATTTATTCATTTGGCAGACGCCTAGTGAGGCAGAATCGAATCCAAGCACTTAGCTGAGCGGCAGAAAATCCTGCAGCGTCTGCCTTACTACAGAGAAACGACATCAAACAACAGCTAATGGCAGTTACATACATGCACCGGCACTTCATTTCTGGTGCCAAAACTTTTGCATATCAGAGAGACCGAGAAAAAGAAAAGATACAGTATGAGTTATTTGCTTCCCAGAATAATAAAATACCCAAATCACAAGATTAAAAAAAGAAAAAAAAAGCGTTTCTTAAATGTCCTTTGCCATGAACCCAAGATATTGTTAATGTTTTGACTGATCAGGCATTTCATTTGTTAATAAACATCCATTCCTGCAATACAAGCCTCAAAGACGTTCCAAAATAACTTCAGGAATATTAATGAATCTGACCACAATACACGTCTTCACTGTGTGATGGGCCATCCCCGATGCCTCTATGTCCAGAGATGTTAACACCACTCGGTCATGGTTAGCATAAGGCTTCAGCTTTGCACAGTAAAGTTTTAACTGGCATTTGTGAATGGAGCTCTGTTACGGTCAAAGTAATCCGTTGCCCATGTGCTTCTGTCAGCTATTGATCAATGACGGTTCTTGATGCAGTGCCATCTGAGAAATCAGAGGTCATGGGTTTTCAGTTTAGGCATGTACCATTGACCTATATGGACTGAAATTCCTTTAATTTGTTTAACAATATTATGCACTGTAGATAAAGAAATATGTAAATCCCTCCTAATCTTCATTATTTTAGTTATTAAACATTTCAATAATATTCGAATGGGTTTGTCGACAAAGTAGAGATCATGTGCACATCTTTGCTCCTCAGAGACTTTTCTGGATGATGCTTTCGTACCAAATAATGATTATAGTCACCTGTTAACATCACCCGTTTGAAATCACGTCATAATTCAGTTCATTTAACCTCAATGCTAGCTCTAAATTGCCCCCGTCCCAACATTTTTTGGAATGAGTTGCAGGCATGAAGTGCAGCATGGAGGCTTGGATGGAGGCTTGTTAAATTAAGTTTTAATTTAAAAAGCCTGAAAAGTCCGTCTGCAATAAAAGAAAGTCACAGGAAGCGTAAAACACACTGCATTTTTAATAACAGCCCAACTTTATTCTGATTTAGGGATTTACAAGTGATGCAGTCTCACAAAGTGCAATCCAAGAACTTGTACGTTGAGACGTGTGTTCAATACTCCAGTATCTTAACTGCTGCACCACCATACTCCCATCCAACAGACCTCATATTTCCTGAGGTGGGATACAAACCATAGTGTCTACTGAGCCATGCTGGTTCTTAAATATTTTACAGAAAACGGGCGCAGCCATGATATCATCTTTAATATAACAAATTAGATCATTAATAGTTGTTTACAGCTATGTTATAAGGGCGGTACATTGGATAATTTCTAATAGTAGGCTTTAGTCTAGTCTTACAGAATGTTACTTTTTCTATCTATCAGGCTGATCTTGTATAGAGTAAGGGGCCAGGACACAGAAGCAACCAGGTGATAAGAGCAAACAGAAATTGAATCATCAATAATTTGTCTGTGTGTGAATGTGTGTGTGTGTGTGTGTGTGTGTGTGTGTGTGTGTGCAGAATCTTATCAGTTTGCCGTGCCAGAGTCTCTGCCCGTGGCATCGGTGGTGGCCAAGATAAAGGCCTTGGATGCAGACGTGGGGCCCAACGCTGAGATGGAGTACAGAATTATCGAAGGAGACGGCCTTGGGGTGTTCAGGGTTGAGCCAGACAAAGACACTCAGGAAGGAGTCATAACTCTACTAAGGGTAGTCTTTCTCTCTCTCACACACACTCGCACACACACACACACACACACACACACACACACTTGGCTCGGAGGGTGCAGATGATTGCTCATCTACTGGTTGTGAGGTTAATATCTATTTCACTGTATTTGAGTATTTTAACAAAGCGTGAAATTACAAGATATCTTATCTGATACCGTATATAATATAATATACTGATATAATACAGTATTCTATTTTTTTAGCTATAATCATGAACATTAAAAGAGATTTAAACGTTTGGAGTAGATCACTCTGTTTGTCATGAATCTATATAATATACACTATATTGCCAAAAGTATTTGTTCACCTGCACATATGAGCTTAAATGATATCCCATGTGGATCTGTAGTGTTGATTGGCTGTTGGGGGGGGCCAGCTGTTTAGAGCTGCAACATTTTTAAGTTCTAAACTAAGGAATGTAAATAATACGGATCAGAAACTTTTGAGGTCTGGGGATGCAGGATAAAAGCTGTGAAATTGATCCTGGCTGAAAAAATGGTCCTGAAAAGAGCAAATGACAACATTTTGAAAGCTCTGTAGTGGAACATGAAGGCAATTTATATTTACAATTACATTTACATGTATGGTATTTAGCAGATGGTCTTACAATATAAGCATTTGTGGGTTAAGGGTCTTGTTTAGGGACCTGCTGGTCCAGAGTCCAGTACCTTAAGCTTAAAATGACAAGAGCCTGTATGAGGCTCTCAATTTCTACAGAGAAAATCTATAAGATCTAACGGTTAATGTAATGTGTATTGAAAAATTTTAGGTTGTAATCACCCTCATGACTTTTTTTGCTGTGTGGGTTGACTCTGTCGATTGAGGGGTCTGGAACACCAAGTGCATCTTAACCTAGCATTTAATTTAAGAGTGTTTTGACCCATTTCAAAAAGACATCGATGTCACACTGGTTCCATGCACAGCAACAGCGCAATTATTACAAGCTATTGAATTCAATTCATGATTTTAAAAAAGTAATTGCATCATGTCAACAACATCCAACGTTAACAAGAGTCAAGTCCAGTACCTTGAATTATGCAGATGATGTTCCTAGTATTTGAATTTAAGCCTATACTTTGAAAGTCCTTAGTTCAGCTCTGAGCATGTATACACAATTTTTTTAAATACTTATTTGTTATAGTTTTATAATACTTGATATTGATGTAAATCGTCGGTTCAGTTAAAACTCGTCCGTAATACGACGACTCGAAGACTTTTGATAAACACTAAAACATAAACTGGCTTTCTTAACGTTACATCAGTCTTCAAATTGCTAAGAATAATCGTTATCGGGAAAGGCGTCCCAGTTCGGTTTTGTACAGATGGGATTTCAAACGACATTCTCAGTCTGAAATTAAATTAACCCCAAACATAATATCAGCCATCTCTTCCAGCGGCTCCAATAATTCTGCAGCTGACAGTACTTTCTATTTGTTGCCCTTCGTTCTGTGTATGCCATGAACAGTCACTCATTAATCTGGCTTGTCCAATATTACGCAGCATTAGGAGGCGCGTGAAGGCTCCGGATGATGGATGGAATTTGATCTGAATGCAGAACAAGACAGCTTGGGGTTTTTTTTTGAATATTTAAACAAAACTTTCATATCAACAACCTTAGGATTGGTGGTTATCCATGGACACTGGGCTTTTCATAACTAAATGAAGAATGATTCCCAGTGCGTTTGGATCTAATCGGGTTAATGGTGGTTTAGTGAGGATAAACAGAGCAGCACAGCTGGTGATCATCAGCTTAAAATAATGTGAGAATTATTTAGCGCTTGATCCCTTTAAGTGCCCGTCACCTCAGACTAACCTTCAGACCTCATCAGTAGATAAGTGCTACTAATTCTGCTCTTTATTCATCCATTATGCTTATTATTATATATCTAGATATCCATCAGCTCAGTGTAAACGAACATTAATCCTCCAACACAGCTACTCATGAACAACATTATGCTAAATTAATGTGTGGATGGAATACTTAGTTACTAAGTCTACTAAATATTCTCTCTATATATTCACACAGGTACTTCCTGTTTTACGATAGCCTGACTTGCAATATTTTGATGGAAATCCGTACACATAAATACACACATTCAGCAGAAACAGTGCTCTGAATTGGGAATTTCCCCGGGTAAGCGAGTCACAGGTCTCTCCCTTACTCTGTTGAGGATGCCACCACTAGGTGGCGCCACTGGTGAGTGATGGGAATGGTAGTGGTGAATATTTTTTTTCCACTTTCAATACATAATTCACTGAATTGTATTAGGTATCCAAAGCTTTGTTATAAAATAAGGTTTATGTTAATGATTTTGAAGTTTAATATAAGTTATATAATGATGATTAAGGGTCCGTTTCACTCGATACGATCCTGTGCCCGTTTTGGGATGCAGCCACATGTGACATAGCAAGTAACTTGGCCTAAGCGATGAGCAAAAGTAGTGAGGGAAACCACGGTCGAATACAATATTAAATGTGTACGGAACAAAAAAACAAAAAAAAAACAAAAAAAAAAATAAAT
>JAUZST010069350.1:0-22031 GCA_034779995.1 Parotocinclus haroldoi | reverse complement strand
ACGGGACGTGCTATAATTTATATAACGTATTAAATGTTTATTAAATCTTTATTGTATGATTTACACGTATAGCGAACGTACAAACAAGAACTACTGTTGCCTGTTTGGCCCAAATAATGATACCAGTAGGGTGTCGTGGACAATTTGCTGTTTGTAGCGGCACAAAAACAAATCATTTCCAGTTCAGCTTTGGAACATCCAGACCCAAGCATCTGTCATGTCTTTAACTGACACTGGAGAGTGAACTTTCTGTCTGCTCAACAAACAACAACTCGTTTGCCATAATTGGTCCAGATTAGTCTAAGTTCCTCCCGGTGAATGAGGAAATGTTCCAGACTCACTGTGTATTAAAGCGTCTGCCATCCAGCTGCTGCAAACTGACAATTAGACTAAGTGACGAAATGTTGTTGGTCCAGACACTTGTTTGTCGCTTGTGTTTGAGATTCACGGAGATTTTTAGAGGTGTCAGAGAACAATATTCATCTGCTGAGAATTTTTTACAATGAAAAATTACTTAATAAAATATCCCCTAATTTTTGTGAGCAGTACATAATAGTCAGATAGCCAGTCGATGATTGAGCTGGTACATTTAGCAGCACAGCACATAAGCACATAAGGCAGGAACCAGCCCTGCACAGGTCCTTGCATGTTGAGTGCTAGTCTTATTCTTCATGCAAGTCCTTTTATCCCTGGCGATTTAAGTGAAAAACTGGGGAATATGTACCCCTGCTCCGTTGCTTATCTGGTGTTAGTGTTGTAGCGAAGACCAAGACCTGGACACATCAAGCCCGAATCGAGACCGAGACCAGATTAAGATTTTTTCATCATACAAGAATGAAAACAAGACAATAAAAATACCCAGTCCACATAAGGCAGAGCTCGAGCCGAGACCGAAACCACTCGTTTTTGGTCTCACAACTCTCAGAAGGGTTCTGTATAAAAAGGAAAGACAAATCTGTGATGTTCCAGGGGGTGTTTTAGAGGCGTTCAGTAAGGTCACGTTTATATCAAGGTCATATGATCGAGTCTGGTACGCAGCAAGAGAACGAGAACCATAAGGTAACTCCACTAGCCTACAGGACAGCACCATCTGGTGGCCAAAGCAAGCTTAATTTTCCAAGCAGACCTCATTACTCCATCCACTCAATCGCTGATTTGGACAATCCAATTTAGGGCTGAACCAAAAGCATATGGCATTCAACGCATACCTGTATTTATTTATAGTTATATTTGGTCATTTCGGAATTCATGGGCACTAAGTTAAGTTATTTTGTTATACTTCTTATTATGGTTGTGTATGCTGTGAGCAAGATCACTCGAACGTGTCTGATCGTGAACCTGTCCTGCTAAAACTGTGACAACAAAGCAAGGAAAACCTGCCGATTTTGGCTTGCGAGGGCCGTTTTTCTGGTCCTCTCTGTTTGAATTGCTTTTATTTGAAAAACCAAAAGAGCCAAACGATCAGCTTTAGGTTATTGAGGTTAAGGTTAGGATTAGGTTCAGCATGTGTTACTGTAGCTACAGTCATTCTGTCACTGGAAGGTCCCCACAAAGGTAGCGTTACAAGGTGTGGGCACGGGTGCTTGTGGGTGTGCGTGTGGATCAAGTTTGATTGTTTTGAGGACCAATGCCCCATCAAGGAAAGGAGGGTCTCATCATTTTTGGCTTATGCTGACATTAAGGTAGATCCTACAAAGGAAAGAGCTTTTTTTCCCGTCTGAAAAAAACAAGCATTGAACAGAATCAGATCCATGCTGGTTTATGCTGGTTGACCAGCATAACCTTGTTGGCAAAACTGGTTGCCCAGTGTGGACTTGCAGGTTTTGTCGTTCAACCAGCATGTTTTAGTCATCAGCATACCCACAAAAGACCAGCATGCACTAGTCACCACCATCCAAAGACCAGCATGTGCTGGTCACTACCATCTGAAAACCAGTAAAGACCAGCATGTGCTAGTCACCAGCATACCCAGAAAAAAAACAGCATGCGTTGGTCACCATCATCCGAAAACCAGTAAAGACCAGGATGTGCTGGTCACCAGCATCCCCAGCAAAGACCAGAACCCCCAGCAAAAACATGTTCAAAACCCAACAAACGCTGGCCACCACCAAGTCTAGCATCATGCTGGTCCGGTTTTTTCAGTAGGGTTTTAAGACAAACTGCACTTTTCAATTTAAAAGACACAAACAGCCAAAAGATTCGCTTTAGGTTGGCGAATTTAAGGTTCGATTTGGGTTTGAGTTTAGGTTTAACCTTAATTCGCGACGGTATTTGAACCGAAAGTCCCCACGATGATAGAAAGACAAAGTTCTGCGTGTGTGTGTTACGCCTCGGTGATCATGCCACACTGGGCTTTGTTGCTTTGGGAGGCGGAGCTCAGCAGCACTGAGGTGAAGCACGGGATGGGACTTCTATTGTGCGGCCAGATTTTGAAAAAAAAAAAAAACAAAAAACGTTAGTAACTAAAGACTCGGCACCATAGACGCGGCAAAACCGCGGAAACGGACTACGCTGAATGAAACCATTCACTGCTTGCACGTAGTTTAAGTTGAAGCAAGCTGTTTGAAAGCGGGGATCTCTTGGAGAGCACTTGTTTCACTCTTCTGTCTTTGCAGGTGAGTCACAACGGCTCTTTTTTGGCCCGCACGTGCACTTAAACGTATATTTTCGACGGTATAAAGACGCTCTTTCTGTTAACAAGACAGAAAATGTCAGTTTGGAGAAAGTTAAGCTTTCAAAATCGCGTTCGCTTTCTTTTGTGACACGTTTCTATGTAACCTGTTGTCTAGGGGACGCAGGTTACTCATTGGCGGTTACAGCACGTGCTCGTTTAAAGTATTCCGTTCGGTAACAACACGAATCTACTTTCGACACAAAATGTGTTTGCTTCAGTACAAGATGACATATTGAAGACTTTCTCTTTTAAAACAAACAAAAAAAAACTGCGTTTAACCTAACGTTTATTCGGTGAGCGTGTGGCACGTGTCAACACATCTGATCAGGTTTTATGTGCCAGCACCGTGTGTTTCAGAGCGCTAACAAGTTTGGCTGTTGAACTAGTAATCTGAAATTCATTAGGCTTATCTAAAGTTGTAATGAAATCGCACCATTGATATGAAACAAAAGTAGGCTGTAGATTAAAGTTGGCTCAGGAGACCCCGTTGGGCGGCGTTCGTGCAGTCGGGTGCGGTATTTTAGAAATGCATGTGAAAAGTGTCTTTGTTGTCGCTCAGCGTGATCGGCAGTCGAGCTGCGGACTGCGCATGCGCCTCGGCACGTTTTGTTTCTCGCTGGCCGGCAGGTGCAGGACGCTGTGCATTGTTGTTCGTTTTCCCGCCAATATTGCACTCGTCCCGGCCTCCTGGAGTGCGAGAGGCCACAACCTTACCCCTGCTACTACACGTCGACCCTAGACCTACAGATCCACCTGCTCAACTGGCCCTGTGATCAGTCAAGGGGGCCGTGTGATCCAAGTTGTCCAGGGCTCAACAGAGGTACAGTGGGACGAGACCGGATGTCCACATCTTCAATATTCATTTCGCACTATATAACTGTTACCAGGACACTCACTCACTTTCACTGGGACACTTTAGAGACATCGACTGACCTAATCCACACAGACATGGGGAAGAGAATGCAGACTTCACACAGGCAGTGGCCCCGTTCGGCTCTCCGAAATGGGTCGCCCGGAGCTCTGGGGGCTCGCTCTGCCACCGTGCCCCGCTCGAATGTGCTCATTTTCCCAGCTTCCTGGGTATTTGCTTGGTCTGTCAAACCGACTTATTTCCCTTCTGATCAAAGACGGGGATCAAACAGAATCAGAGGCTAAAAGGGTTGTTTTGGGCAACTTTTCTTATACACGTTGAAATGTGATGTCATATTTACAATAAGAGCTCAACAGAGGTATAAAAAGTCAGCGAGGGAGCCCGTTTCAGACGTAAAAGTCATTCCCTATGATATTTACTAAACGTTAACACGCATGCATCTTTACACACCTTAAATGAATAAACACACACACACACACACACACTCTCTCGCGTGCACGCTTTCTACATGACCCGAGGCCCCTCCCTGCTCCAACATACAGTACAAAAAGTCCGTTAGGGCTTTCTCTTAAATTTGAATTCGCCTCTTCAGAGACATTGGGGTCGTTCTCTGCTGTTTGGCCTCTCGCAGTGTGACCGGTGCACAGCTCCGCTCAGGGTGGTCATCACCGAGTTTCTCGTTCCTCAAACATGAATGTGCATCAGGACGTGTTTATGATGGTTCCGGAAGTCCTCTGGGACTGTGTCTGTACAGAGACAAAAAGAGATCTAGTGACAGCCGCTTGTGTTGACGTTCTGTTACAGCCATTTCCAGCGGTAAAGTTAAACGTTTTCAGCGCAACGACGAGAGGTAAAGGAAACCGACGGCACGTCAGTTAGTACCGTTGCAGCGGTAGCGCAGGTTGGACCAGATAATGTTTTCTTGAGAAAAGCAGAACACGCCGAGCCGTCCTCCTCTCATCGTTGTGTCAATCAACACATCGGAGTCCGCCACCAGCTCTTGACCCTCGTACAGCTTCACTCTGGCACAGGCACAAGTGGAGAAAGCTTATCAAATCTTTCATTCTCAAGCGTTACAAAGTCGCAGGCCGTTGGTAACTGCGAAAGGAAGATGGTCGAAATTTCAAGCCTGATCTGGGTCTTAAGACCGGTCGCATTTGGACCCTCTTTTCTCGCCCTTGGGGTAGATTAGACCCACAAATTGTTCTTGAGACCGCCCCAGTCCAATGCATGTGTAAGGTGACGTTCATTATATTCATTCATTATATATAGCCGGACTTTTTTTTTTTGGAGTCGTTATTTGAATCGGTCCAAACAGAATAACTCTTTCTCTACACGCCTTAAATAAAATCTGCACTCAGCTGTGCTGAGCCTGACCATAAGATTGTAAGCGTGCGGTTTCACCCGCGCTCTTTACTTGGTGTAGTTTTTGTTTGAGAACAGCGTGAAATGCTGTTTTAATATTAAATAGGAACATTTTTGGTTTCCTTTTACAGGAACCACTGTCGCCATCATTTTCTTCCAAAAGTTATACTGCCTTAGACTGACTCAGACTAGAATATCATAAGAACAACAAAGAATATATATTTCATGTCATATCCTGCTAAATACGCTGCTCACAAAAATGGAACACATGACGACATTTATTAATACGCTGCTCACAAAAATTCTCACAATAAGAAAATATCCCCTAATTATTGTGAGCAGTGTATATCCTGTGTATAATCAATGTAAAGTGAACAACAAACGAATGATTCTTCTTCTTTTTTTTTTTTTTTTAGTCCTTGTATGATTTTTATTCTTGGTCCTGGTCTTGACACAGACTCTGCTCTAGCAGTCTTGACTACAGCACTAGGAAATCCCCTGTATAAGCCTTTCCACCAAACGAATTACCCAACACCAACTAAATATGAAGATGATGCTAATTGGCAGTAGTACTTTGAGCAGCTGCCATGTAACAGCTCTCCATAAAAAGTACTCAGGGCCACGTTGAATTTTCATATGAGGGATGGGAGAGCGAAGGTCATAGCTGCTGGTGTGCGGAGTGAAGTGTAGTCGTGGGGTTGTAGGAGTTTGCAGGATGACGTGATGCTTTAGGGATGTCGGGCTGAAATGCAGTGTGCGCACTAGAGTGTTCTATTCACTGCACTAAGTGAATACAAAGCAGGTGTTTCTCTGTGTATGCCTGAAAGAGCCTGGAATTTCACAAAGCACTGACTACACGCACACACACACGCACACACACACACACACACACACAGAGCAGCCCAACAGAGGGCCCCCCTCCACACAATCTCCTGTAAATGTTCAGAAAAGAGTGTGAAAACCACCCAGAACGTCGAACCTTGACGCTGAGACGCTACACAGTTTTGACATGAATTGGTTTTAATGACGTTATTGCCAGTGGTGATCGCCGCTTTTCATGGCGCGCACGCATGAGCATAGATAAATACATTGATTGATCTAGAATGCCATGTTTTGCACATTCATTCTCTGAAGGCACTTTTCCATAAATAAACCCACTGTCTGGTGAAATTGCGTATTAAACGACTTGAAATGAAGCCCGGTCTCGGTTCTCTATGATCTCTCTCGTCTCCTGAATTCTCTTTCACTAGTTTGTCCGCTACAATTAGTTTCCGTTGGATCTGCATAACAACAGGAACCAAGGAAATTCTTGCCAAGGATTTCATTGGCATGGCAACCACAACAATAGAAGTCCAGGAGGCCCACCAGCTCACCAAAGTCACAGGGGTTTTGGAGGGCTATGGGTAAGGGGTGGGGGTTTAGAACAAAAACATATAAAGGCAGTCATCCAGACCCCCTATCCTCCAGGCCACCAAAGATTTTTCGATGCTTCCAAAACCTGCACGCAGAGTGGCGCCCTCCAGTGCTCGAGAAAGTTTCGATCGAAACGGTAAAAGGGCTTAAAAAAAAAGAATTTGCAATATCTTTACCGTTCCAACATCGTGATTCAGGGTTGTAAAACCGGCTAACGTCAATCACTAAGTTAGTTCTCGTTATTCGCGCCTTTTGCTTGACAATGCAACTGTGAAGTGTAAAAACTGGCATCGTTTTGAATGGTTAAAATGGCCCTCGGCGGTTTAGAACCACGGCTGCGTTATTTAACGACTACACCTGATAGCTAATCAGAAAAACCAAGACCCACTACTGAAAAAAATGTTTTATTTTATAGCATGGATAAACGTAATGTTATGCTACTGTCCAATCACATCTTCAGACACACTCACCTGATGTAGCCGACCTGGGGCCGGTGACTGAGCTGCCAACGATAAGAGGTTTTGTCTCTCCAGCCAACATTACGTGGGTCTTTCCACAGCAGTTTCACTTCACCTTGCGTGTCTCCTGTATGCCACAGAGCGTTACGAAGAAACTCACCAGGCCCAGTATGAGATTTTATTGCCTGCAGTGCGTAAGAAAGCCAAATTCAAACCGTACGAAGATATAACAAAGCACGGGGCCCTTAATTATACAGACCCAATGCCACACTTTTTAAATAAATTGTGTTCTTTCGCAGAGTAACACTCGAAATGTTCATTTGAAAACAGCCAAAGCAACGCCGTTTTGTATTTACCTTGAGCTGTAGGCCAGGCTCAGCCATGGCTCTAAACGGCACCGATTGCCAGTAGGTCTGCTCGGTCTGCTTCCACATGACCACATAGAAACTGGAAGAGTCCTGGTAGCCAAAGATGAACCCAGCGTAGTCATCATCAGTCACTGTGTTTATATGGAACGTGCCCTCAAAGTCCACACCGTTAAATGCAGTGTAGCCTGTGGAAGATATTTAGAGGACAAGATCATTTCATATTATCATAACTTGGTGGCCCTTAAACCATCTGGGTTCCATGAAAATAGTATAGGTGTAACATAAAGGTGACTGAAAGAGTACAGTATAGTACACAGCAAGTGACTGCAGTGAAAAAAAGGGGGTCATTTGAAAAAGAAACGTACCGACTGCCAATCCAGGGTCGCTGTTCATCGTCTGAACAATCTCCATGCCCTAAAATAGACATTAGGCTTTTTTTTTTCTTGACAATAACCCGAAACGGAGGCGATCAATGCTCTCCTAAGTGAGCCCTAAACCAGCCCTAACCTTACGCACACAGAATAAAATAAAATTCATATCATATCATCACTGAGCTCTTTGCAGATGAATGTCTACAGGACATACCTGGTTAAGGACCACCCAGTTGGGGTCAATTTGGGCATCGCCCTCAGGGTCCAGTATGACAGTCTGATACGCTCTGAAGTCTGTAAGCGTGACCTCGGCACTTTCTGGACACACATCGATATAGTCCAACACGGCATCGTTGTCGAAATCGTTCTCACACACGTCTCCAACACCGTTACCTGAGGATAACAATACAGATCTAGCGGAAAAGCCCAATGACCCGAACGTGTAGGGTTCAAGCACTGCGAAAGAATGCAAAATGTCAAATCCGAGCTCTGATCATAACCAGGTATCGATTGGTTTCGGTGTTTTCAGTTATATTTGGGTGCACGTCACAAAGTTCTTTACCGTCTGAATCTTTCTGGTTTGGATTGGGAATAAGTCGGCAGTTATCGGGGCCGAGACCGCCTTCAGTGTCAGGGATCCCATCGTTATCGTCATCGTCGTCACAGTCGTCGCCAATCCCGTCGTTATCGGAGTCAAGCTGAGAGCTGTTTGGAATATCGGGGCAGTTGTCTCGAGTGTCTTGGTGTCCATCCCCATCACTGTCCAAACAAACAGAAATGTCACGTGATCTGCCCGTTCCTGGGTCAGAGTTATTTTTGTTCCCCTCACACACACTAGATGGCGGCAATGCAACATGGTTGAGTTACATTTCACACGGAGCAAATCTTTTAAAAAAAAGTTGCACTAGAACTAAATCACATGGTGTGTTTGAGGCTGAACAATTAAACCTTTTAAAAAAATAAAAAAAAATGGTGATTGTGTATGTCAAACTTACGAGTCCTGATTGGTGTCGCATACGTCTCCCACGAGGTCATTGTCTATGTCAGTCTGCAGGGGCACAGGGACTCTTATGTTATGACGTTTAATCATTTATTTAAACACATTCCTGCTTATTCACTTGGATCTCCTAAATAAAAATACGACTGCACAATGGGTGTGTAATACAGTGAATGTGCTGCAGTGTAAATGTAGAATACTTGTTGAAATAAACTGATATGTCTCCTCCTCCTATGTCTTCTCCACCCGTCTACTCATTTTTCTTAGATGTTGCATTTTTACCCGTCTTTACCAAAAGCCAACAGCAATCATATCTATTGCAATTATCTAGTTCTACAAACGGCTTCTTTTTTTTAGACTCAAAAGGTCAGGTTGGAATTTGGTCAACTCCAAAGACCTGCGTGGGGTTGTTCATTTCAGGGCAGCTGTCACATGCGTCTCCCACCCCGTCCCCGTCTCGGTCCGTCTGCATGGGGTTCGGCACTTTGGGACAGTTATCCAACACATTCTGAATACCTGTAACGTCAGACACAAACATAGGCTTAGTTCCTGCCCAGCGCATCCTTGTGATTTAGTTTTCCAACAGCGTGATACATTTTCTAACGTTAGACATGGCTGGGATTATTATTAATAAATGTTATTTTTTTTAACGATTATGGTCGAGGCATGTGGAGGGAAGGAAGATGCCGTTGCTCTCGCTCTTCTTCCACCACCTCTTTCTGTCAAATCAAGTTATCGTCGTAGCAGTTTTTTGGCACAAGATTTACCGACTTTTCAGACCCCGGTGAGTTATTGTAAAAAAAATGCGTGCTGTGGCAAATTTAGGCCCTTCTTGTACAAACCACAAAGCAAAAGGCACAGTCCTCTTTCCGTCTCCTCTATTCATTCACGTCCGAGTGATCTCCCAGAGCAAAGTTTTAACTCCATTTTGTGATTTTTGCAAGCAGCCTGATGTGTGGCTTGGGTGGTGCCCCCCCCCCCCCCACTTACCCACCCACCACCACCAAAGGTGAATTGAAACCGACGTCACTGGATACAAACGTAAAAAATGTTGGACTACTATTTTCACCATACATCACCCTGGCCCCTTGCTAACCCAAATCCTGTAACCTTCATTTTAAACTATAACATGAATGCACGAGGTAATTATTGAGACGTGTGAAGTGCATTAACCATCTCCATCAATATCATGGTCGCAGGCGTCGCCTTCTCCATTGTTGTCAGTGTCCTTCTGGTCGATGTTGGGCACGTTGGGACAGTTGTCGCACGCGTCACCAAAAGAGTCCGTGTCCGAGTTCTGTTGGTCTTTGTTGGAAACCAATCTGCAGTTATCCTAAAACGACGTGATTAAGGACGAGCGTCAGTACGTACGCGGTACAACAATAAAAGACGAGCAACTGGTTTAAATCGGCACAGTCGAATTATTCGTCAGTCTTGCCAGGAAAAAAAAAAAAGATGTTGAGCAGCACCATCGTACCTCCACGTTTTTAATGCCGTCTCCATCAGCATCCTCATCACACTGGTCTCCGATGCCATCGTTATCCGCATCCTCCTGACCCGAGTTTGGTGTGTAGACACAATTATCCTGCTCAGGAAAAGACGAGATCTGTTGAGTTCCTCGTGCACGTTTTCCCCTGTCTAGGCAATTTCTACCTGCTGTCTAATTCTGTCACGCTACAGCTTACAGGGCTTTGATGCGCTTCCTTACGGACACCTGCAGCCAGGAACTACGTCTGGTGCACACACATTAACGTAGAGCTGCTAATCACTTAAAGGAGAGTGTTATAATCTCAGTCCTGTATACAAAACAGCCAGTGAACCAAGCTGACCATGGGATTAAACTCCCAAGATGCTTTTGTCAGTACGGGTATTTCTAGTCAACACCAGTATCATCTCTGCAAACCATTCCCAATTACAACGTAGACTCATAAACAAACCATATGGCCAAAAGTATGTAGACACATCCAGTTTTGGGTCTTGGTCCTTCTAAGGATTCTTCCTTCTAACATTTAGGGAGTTTTTCCTTTCACTGTCACCCTAGGCTCGCTCAGTTAGGGCTGAGATATTTGTAAAGCTGCCTTGAGACAATGCTGTATTAAAAACGTGACTTGACATCACTTCTAATTGGTGATCTGTGTTAATTCAGCCACACTCACTGCTAAAAGGCATGGGCTGTCTATGTCTAACAGGGTTGCAATTAGGGCTGGGCGATATGGTAAAAAATATTATATCACGATTATTAAAGACATTTTCAGGATACATGTGATAAAAGATAAAATGCATCAGTAGGGCGTTCTTAAAAACTAATAAATATTATCCCATACTTGATCCAGTAATCCAGGACTAATGACACTGTTTATAATGAAACATGCAGTTGGTCAGTGTTCTTGAAGCTCTGACGATATCCTCAGTAAAACATATTGTCTATCACAGTAACAAACTAAATCCCGATACGTTAAGATATTGTCATGTTGCCCACCCCTAGTTGCAATTTCATAAAGCCTTATCAATAAACCAGTTGAACAATGTTCTGTGCTTCCAAAACGTAGATATATAAACATAAGTTTGCCAGCTTTGACGGACAACATGCCGGTTTACACACAGCCATGTCCTGGACTCCTTCAGACACATCTGAGGTTAACTGGAATGCCAACAACGAGTCCTGTTCAATTCTAGCAGAAGAAAAGTGAAGATTGCTGTACTACTCATGTTTTTTTTTTTTGTCATCACTTGGGTGTCCAGAATGTTTCGTGTGCAATGTGGAGTACCGATAGCGCGAGATCCTCAAACCTTTTTGCAGTGCTTGTCATTGTCGATGCAGGGCAGACCACGGTCAGGGTAGCCGTCCATGTCCGTGTCTATACCACACGTGTTTCCGTTACCAGCCCAGCCAACATTACACTGAAAGACACAAAGCAGCTGCTTGTGAATTCTACAAATACTGTCTGAGAGCACAAGCTCGAACGGATCTTTGTGGAGAATGATTCGTCCTGAAAATAGGATAACCAAAAAGCTCTGCAACAACAACACGAAGACTGTCACCTGACCAAAACCCTGTTAGCGGGGTTATTAAAGACGGAGAAGGCTAAGCATTCACTAACGTAACGTGGAATAGTTGGGAAGTGATGCTGGATAGCGTGAACCATTCGATTATACACAACCTCGTAGAGTCGATTACCAGCGATTACTGAAATTGTAAAGCAGATTATATGATTGTAATGTTTGTACTGTAACATTGTACTGCAGTCGAGCAGAATTTTAAAACGCAAGCATTTTCACTTTTCGCCTCGGATGTTTTGGGCCCTAACGTATGCAGCATACTGTGTTCACAAAATGAATATGAAGCGATTTAAAAAAGAAGCATTCGATTTTATGTAATTAAGCAAGATCATCAGACAAGGTTTATACATTTTTGACATTTTTCCAGCATTTAGCAGACGTCCCTTATCCAGAGCGACTTACAATTGATACAGTCTTACAATCCAAGCAATTGTGGGTTAAGGGCCTTGCTCAAGGACCCAACTGTGGCAGCTTGGTCCAGAGTCCAGTACCTTAACCACTAGGCTACCACAGTCCTAATGAAAAGTTCAAGTTGTTTGATTGTGCAAACGAGAGAAATTCAATTATGGTGATTGAGTAGCAAGTGATATATTGATGGGGGTGAACAGAAGCAGGTCGAACTGGACCAGAGCGCCCCCGCATGGACTGTTCAGTAGGGTGTATGGACACCCAAGAGTGCCAAAACACAGCGACAGTGATGGGGCATGGACAGGATCAGATGATCCAGCGGATCTTGTCGGATCCTTTTCGTATTCATGCTGAAATCTCCCCTCGTTTTTTGTGAGCAGCGTAGGTCCTCATAGGTCCTCTAACTTAGTACGAATGAATGTATTCTGAATGAAAAGTTATATGAATAACACTTTATGGTTTATTTATATTCGCTTCAACACAGGCTCAAGATGACCATTTCCCAAAGGAGACATCCACACCGAATTCGAATTGCTCAGACCCGATCCCTTGACCTTTTCAACTGCCAGAACGCCCAAAGCCCATAGGCCAACGCCATAAGATCTTGTGGCTGTAGAGCTTGAGAGCTGCTGATGTTAGAAATATTAGCGTACCATACAGGTCACGTCGCCATTTCGCTCGATGACGCAATGAGCGTTGGTGTCACAGGGGTTGAAGTCGAGTGTCGCACAAGACTTGCGAGGAAAGCAGCCCGCCGTCTGATTGCCTACATAACCCACTTTACACTGACCACACATGAATGAACCCTAAGAGAGAGGGAGCACGAGACGGCAAGTTGTCAATCTGTGTGTTAGACCGAACCTGACTAATACATACTCGGTTTGTTATCAAACTTTGGGAAAATTCGGATATTGCTATAAACGGTGTAAAACTTACAAAGGTGTTTAAGCAGAGAGAGTTGGCTGTGCAGGCGTTGGCGACTTCAACGCATTCATCTATGTCCGTGCATTCCTGTGGTGAAAAATATCACTTGTCGAACGAAACGCTCAAGTGCAGTGCCCTCCGCATGCACAATTTTAGCAAACCCAAAACATTATCGTATGTTATCATTCCAACCGGGTCTTCTTTGCATACCTGTTTGTTATTCCTGGCATATTCCAGGCCAACCCCTAAGACGGGTGGACCCCAGAGTCCAGATGGACAGGCCTCACACTTGAAGCCCTTTGCAGTGTTTACACAAGCGCTTGTAGAGAAGCAAGGTTGAGCCAATGAACACTGAGAGAAAAAGAGTGCGAATACTTATATGCATGTACTCGATCTTTACAGTATTAATGAATTTGTTTTTAATAGGGGAATATGCCTACTTCGTCGATGTCGTGGCAGTGGGTGCCGTTGCCAGTCATTCCTTCAGGGCAGGGCCCACAGCGGTACCCTGGGAACTCAAACGTGTCCATGCAGGCTACGTCCTTAAAACAGGGGTTAGGCTGGCAGTGGGAGCGAGGCTCGTTGAATCCTGGCCAGGACAGCAGTCGTCGTTAAGTGGGGTTAAATGTTAGACGTGTCTGCCTAAGCAAGTCTGCCTCATAACATGTCTGGTTGCCTTGTACCATGCCAGAGCACGATTGCAACTCCTGCCCCTTACCCGTTAACTTACAGTTCTTCAAAATCCTTAACGTGAATCTTATTTCACACTAAAAGTGTTAAATGGCTCGCAAAGTGACAAAATCTGTTGTCACATCCATGGCTTTTCCTCACTACATTTCCCAGCATTCATCACTCCCCTCGTCACGCACTCCCGATTTCCTCATTTAGCGCAGGAGGGTGCGTGTCGTACTAATGCAACGCGTTCCTGGTGAAAAGATCAAATTAAGAGTACAGATCTCGTCGTAAAAACGTAAACCCGATCATCATAAAACGGGAAGTTCCTGTACAACTTTCCCCCTGCATCCGGACTTTACAGTTAACGTCAAATACGGATCCATCCACAAAACGGCCAGATGGTGAAAATGTCATCAAATCTCACTCCTCTGCTTGTGGATGGCTGTTAGGCCGCGGAAACCCAATCCACGAAACTCGCATCTATAGACAGTTATAGAGCTGTCAGCTACACAAAAATCTACAAAAAAATATTTCTAGAACAATTTTTACAATGGTGCATTGTCTCAAAGTTATACATTTATCATCTTAAAAGGCCAAACTGAGCAAGCCTAGAGCAACAGTGGTCGGGAAAAACTCCCTGAATATAGATGGAATAATATATAATATGATCTATTTTGGTTTCCAAATCTATTTTATGAATTTGATCACAAATTTAAATTTTTTTTTTAATGGATTTTAATTATTTTCTTAATTTTGCTCTGACTTCATGCACTTTGTAAGTATTTACTTCATTAACATCTAGGCCACCCATGGAGGTCGGGTCCCCTTTTGAGTCTTGGTTCCTCCCAAGGTTTCTTCCTACTACTTTCAGGGAGTTTTTCCTTTCCACTGTCACCCTAGACTTGCTCAATTTGGGATTGGCCTTTTGAGATAATATAAGGTTGTAAGGCTGCTTTGAGACGATGCTCCGTCGTAATTGAATTGAATTGAATGGCTTGGATTGTATGACTGTATTAATTATAAGTCACTCTGGATAAGGGCGTCTGCTAAATGACGTAAATGTTAAAATGTCTTGTCTAGCATTTGACAATCATGCACCAAGTAGCCTCTGAGAGCCTTTTTATGGGGCAGCGGGCGAAGCATGTTATCGTCCCCTTGTGGTGAAATCCAGTGTCTGCTCGCTGAGTTTTGCAGCCACCTGACATTTCTGTGTGGGTGCGAAATTTCTTTGGCATGGCGTGCCAAATACTAGAGAAATAAACATGCCATATAGGGGGGAAAGGCAAAACAAACAATAATATAATCAACTAATAATAATCTACTAATTAAGGATATTCAGGATATGAATTCAGGATAGACTGCCACATGCTGATGTCTAAGGTTCCTGGTGGCCATGGAGAGTCCTGTTAGTAGTGGTCTTGTGTGACAGCATGTACGTGTGTGTGTGTGTGTGTGTGTGTGTGTGTGTGTGTGTAAGGATGGGAATACAGTAGTGGGGATATAATTAGGCCAGGCCAGTCCGTTTCTGCTGACAGAGCTGGGGTGTCCAAAAAAAGCCTGTTGGGACAGAGGAGTGCAGGGAGGAGTGGGGGTTTGGAGTGAAAACAGCAGAAATGGCCAGCAAAGGTGAGACACGTCGATACGACTCATGATCCAAACGGTTGTTAGAGACACACACAGGGCATGGCATGGCGTTACATCGATAATAATACGATAATAATACTAGCAACAGGTGAAGAGTTATGACTCGTACAGCATTGCAAGATCGTCACAGAATGGCGAACAGAAGGTTACACGGATTACCCCTCGGATTTGGACATTTGGTTTCGTTTTTCAGCCAAACACACAGACTGTGATGTTTTGATGGACTAGGTGAGACCTTTTCTTTGACGGAGGAGGGAGGGTTTCACTCTCAACCAGCCATGTTAGTCTGAATTATGCGTTGCTTTAGTGGCTTTAGTGGCTTTAGTTGATGGTAGAAGTGATTTATGCTTGGTCAGATAGACGGCTTTTCACCTGTGCTGTGTTTGCTGAATAACCCGAAGCAACAGCTGTTTGGATCTGGTGTCTTAACATGAGGACGTGCAGAGATTTGAATGGCTGTTGTAGCAGAAAGTGTTGTAGCACTGTGAACGAGAACCAGTCATCTGTTGATTCCATGGTGTATGAAATGAAATACTAAGTGTACGAGTGACTTTAGAATACTTATGTATGCCCAGGTTAAGAATGTGACTCGAGAAGCTGCTTCTGTTACTCAATTTGTTTGACTAAAGTCTTGGGCTTTCTTGTTCTGCGCTCCTTGCCTTTGCAGTGTTGGACCTGTTGTACTGGCGAGACGTGGGGAAAACGGGGCTGGTCTTCACAGGACTGGTGGTGGGCTTGGCTTCTCTGTTCCAGCTCAGCGCCATCTCACTGCTGTCCAACTTGGGCCTGGGCATCATGGCCTTCACCCTGTTCGTGCGTCTCCTCTTCAGAACAATGGATCTGGTCCGCCTTAATAACGGGACCCACCCCTTTCAGTGAGTTTGAGGACGTGCACGGATCTCCTGCATGTCTTTGAGATGAGCTCCTTTACACTGACTCTGTTTTGGACCCAAGAGTTTGTTATGTTGTAACAGCTCCCATCAATTATGGGAAAAGGAAGGATCGGACCTCCAGAGAAACGAGGGAACCCTTTGTGAAATTGCTGTTTCAGTAAGAACTCATGCAGGGAAAAACTTTTGCCCAGACTTGAATGGATCGCTTTTAAAATAAGATGTAGGACTTGTAAAATAAGGGTAGGACGGTCCTGTGTTTGGTCTCTGGCGAAGCCATGCACTCATGGTGTCCACGTGGGTTTACTCTGGGTGCTCCAGTTTCCTCCCACAGTCAAAACACACGCTTTAGGTTAATGAATGACACTAAATTCGCCTAATGTGTGAATGTGTGCATAAGTGTGTATGTGTGCCCTATAATGGATTGGTTGTCCCTGCTTTGAGCCCTGTGCTGCCAGCTAGGCCCTGACTCTCCCATAACCCTGTCCAGGATTAAATGGACAAGAAAGCGAGAAGTGAATGAATGTATAAATTAACACATGGTTTGACTTGGCAAAAATAATCCAAGCGTTTTTTTTTTAGATCTCCAGAAACTAAGCGCACATTAGAAGGTGCAGAAAAGTTATGTTTATACCTGTAAATAATAATAATAATAATAATAATAATTTGACCAGGGTTGCCCAATCTTATATAACACTGTATTCTACGATTCGTAATACAAGTATACTCGGTTTAACCAGATATTACCATAATCACAGTCATTTTGGCTACTGTTACGTAAATATGTATTTTCACAGAAACAAATATGCAAACGTGTCAGAGATACCTTTGAAAACACGAGTGGAACGCTACCATTAACACAGCATCTGTAATACCATCACATCCAAAGCCTGAGCCGTTATACACACACTAAAGCTTGTTTAATTCCTGTTAAATCACAATAATAATTGAAAACACAGTACAGCATGCCCACTGCTCCTGAAGCCGAGTGAGAATAAACATGAAAGATTAGCAGAGGCCCTTATCCAGAGAAACTTACAATGAATACAGTCTCGCAATCCAAGCAATTGCGCTTTAGGGGCCTTGCTCAAGGGATTTGAGCCCTGGATCTTCTGGTCCATAGTCCAGTACCTTAACCACAAGACCACCACAGTGAATTGTGCAACTATTGACCAAGTTGTGCTTTTTGTCACCTGATTCCCACACCTGTTTGTTCAAAAGGTCATATTTGGACGAGGACATGACTTTGACAGATGAAACCACGGTTCGGACTGTGGAGAAGATCGTGCTTCTGATCGCCTTTTTAGTCACAGAGCTGAAGAGACTCATCTTCATAGACAGCGTTCTGGACTCACTTAAGGTCTGAATGCATGTTCATGTGCTGAGAAACCTTGTGTTTGTACATTTCATAGACGAGTTCAATCAGTCCGTGAATTTAGCAACGATGAGAGTGAATGAAATAGTGAGTGCCCAGGTGAGCAGAATGCCTGACAGTGCCCTCCCTCTGAGTTGATTGTCACATGCTAATACGTGCAGTGCTGTGCAAAAGTCTTAGGCCACCAGTAGACATAGCAGTGTTTTAGCAATTGGCGAAATGACGCCATAGAATTATTTCTCAGTGTCTTCATTAGAAATAGACCAGACCTTCTTTTACACACAAGCTACAGCTGGATGCCAGTTTAACTCTTCTGCAGTCTAAAGAAGCTTGATCGGGAATGACCTTTTTTGGAAGGGTAGCAGAAAAGAAATCACCTTTTCAGAAGGGGAACAGGATGAAATGGCATTGGGATGAGAGCTCACAACGATTAAAACGAGGAAAAGAATATTATGGAGCGACAAATCAAAAAACCAGATTGATGGTCCAACCGTCAACAATATGTACAATAGGTTATGCAGTGTATGGTCATTATATATGGTCGTTGTGTGTATGTATGACTGTATGCGTGTGTGTGTGTGTGTGTATGATTTGCTTGACTTATTTTATAGTTTATATTTCTGCTGTACCTTCTGACCCATGTGGGGATCAACACCAATGGTCTAACTCTAATTATTGCTGGTAAGATGCTTCGAATTCCTAAATGACCTTCATTTCATCTCACGTGCCTGGTGCCTTTAAAACACCGAGTTTGCTTTTTCACTCCAGGCGTGATTTGTGCTTTCTCCCTGCCCCTGGCTTACCAGCTCCAGCAGGTAAAGGCATCGAGATTATGAATAATGGAGTGTCGTACTGCAGTCTTGAATTAAACACTTCTTCTTGACAGGGGCGCATCAAGAAGATTGCCAGCGCAGTCCAATCAGTGGTGAGGAAAATAACAGACATGTAAGAGCTTTTCATTAATGCCTCATACAAATAACTTGTTTTGAATCGGTCCTGTGCAGGAATTGACGTGATCAGAGGTTTCGTACGTCCTGACTCTTTGGCCAGCATAAACAGGACAGCATTATGCAATGGATAAATATTTAATACTTCAAAAATATTGCTATTATTTCAGTTTGATGATCACCGACCGTTACAGCATTTATGGTTCATGTCGCTTTAAAGACATATGCTTTGCAGATTGGATGTGCCTTAACCCTTTCATGCATGGTGTATATTACAGCAGACAGATATTCAAACATCATTTTCAACAACAAGATTTGCAAAACTTGCTCCAAACCAACACATGGGCATCCCCTAAATCTTTGCTGCGTTCATGTGTAATCATTGTTTTATTATCATTTGCTGGTCCTGAAATATTGGATAATTGGATATCCTGAAGCCATCTGACCTCTGGAATGTCTGTTAAATCCTTTTAGTCTGCAAGAAACGTACAAAAGCTTTTTGATTAAGTAAGGTGCATGGGGCTACGTCCAATGGTGTCAGTGGATTTAGAATAAATGAGGGAACTTCTGTAGGTTGTCCGTTGTTCCCGCTGATCTTTCTTACGTTTTGTGTGAGATTTAGCATATGTTTTTGACCCTCTTTACAAAAGGTGGAGTCTTCCAAAAGACCAGGGATAGGTTTTTATTTGAATGTTTTTTTTTTGTGCACACAAATGGCCTGCATTTTATTCCTGTGCTGTATGGTTGTTTTCTAATGAGGGCACTGCGAAATAAATTAAATGTAGTCGTTATACTATTGCTTAAACAAATATATAGATCTAATCGAAGGGTGGCCTAAGACTTTTGAACAGTTCTGTACGCCATTCTGACGCGGCTGGGCCATTAAGTAAGCTATTTAAGCTTTAAAAGCTCAGCTGTCATAAATCTGAACATATTCTGTACAAAAATCCAAAAGAGAGACGTCCTACACCCTCCTCCCATCCCAAAAATAGCAGGTTAATATGAGTGGTATTATATCATAATAAATATATCATAATATGATATAATATCGTATTATCAGCTGTTTATTACCAGAAGCCAAATTTGTAATATCTATTTATCCGTTGACTCCTTTATTCGTTGCTTGAACTTGCCCAGATCTGGGCTGTGTCCCAAACCGCACTCAAACAATATGTCACATACTTCCCATGTGTTCAAGCACTTTATGTTCGATTAATGTTCCTCCTCCTAAGTCATATTTCACTTCTGTAAAAAAAAAAAAAAAAAAAGATCTTAGAGCATCTAAGTGCATAAAACTCTCCAGCCAACATAAATAAAACCGTATACAGTTTGTGAAAAGCCTATAACAAGTCCTGCCATCCCATAATAGTCAGGCTATAACTGGCTATATTACACAGGGGCATATAAAATTCGATTTATGTTATACCTATTATTCTCCAAATCTGTTCAAGTACGTTCATTCATTACTGTGTTCGGTTTATTCACTGCAGCAAAGGTACTTTATGAAAACCAGAACATTTATTTGGCTGTGTCCCAAACTGGATTTAAGAACGCTGAAGTTGAAACCTCTCAAAGCTTTTTAAAAAAAAGCTTTTATTCCGAGCAGTAGAGAAGTAACTTAAAACAAACCAGAACAGCCGGTCCTTCTTTCAAGTCAAACTTACGTTACGTGCGCCCATTTTTCTCTCCCACCACACCCCGTTGATATTTTACACTCCCCTTAAGATTGTCTTCAATCACCCAAGTGTCCAATAACTCTGCAGCTTACATTTATAAAACTGAAAAAGCCTCACATAAAAGTCTGGCAATGCTGGTGTGAAGATTTGGCTAAAGCTCTCCCACACGAGGGATTTAATCCTACTGTGCTGCGTCGAGTTTTATTAAAGAAACAGATGCCCCTTATCGCTTAAATCTTCTTACATTTATGGAAATAAAACCACGTGGTCTGAAAGACATTCAAAATGATTTCTCTGTTTAACAGAAACATAGGTCAGGACAATCTTGACCTCTTATCCGTAACACAGACGACTTTTATTTAAAACATCTCGACGGCTTTGTTTTCCAGAGCTGACACTGTGAGGTCCTTGATCAATCCTCCTCCACCTGCAGCTCCTGCTCCTGCTCCTGCTATTACACCCAAACTGAAGCTCAAGACCAAATGAAGATGTAAATAGCTATAAAAAAAGACAGTCTTACTCTGCCTGTGATCTTATTTTCTATAACAGCTGGAAGAGAGAATAAAGGATGAATAATGGAGTCTGAGGGACTTGTTTTAAGCCTGGGGGCTATTTCTTAAAAAACAAGAAAGAACCAAGAGCAGCTCTAATAAAAAGTTTTTGAACTGCTCTTCTGTGTGAGACAGACGTAACAGATCCGTAACTAAAATAAACGACTGATTTTTAACATTTAATTATCTTCAGAAACTATTTATAATGCAGGACACTATAGCGTTTACAGCCTCATAACTCATATTAACACAATAATCAAAAACACATGATAATGAACGTTGATTAATCCTATAAATAAATATTTATATGAAGGTTTCATACACAGATGGACAGATCCCTTTGGAAGGTTTCCCTCAGGGCAGTTAAGATTCCGGAAGCATTATTATTACAGTACAGTAAAGGAAAAGGGGGAAAAAATAATACGATAATATAATAATATAGAAAATGAAATAAATACAGTAAAAAAATTATAAAAAATTCCATGAACCGTCCAGCAGTAGAGTAAATACTTGAATAATACAATAATATATTACACATTACAGGTTATATACCTGTGGCACGCTTCTCTGTGACGGTAATCTACAGATGTTTATAAAAGACGTCTTATTTTAAATTTACAATTGTATTATATAATGATGTATTCAATTCTAATTGTTTTATGATGCCTTAACAAAGGCTGGATTACTGTCACAGAGAAGCGTGTGAATCTTCCACGAATACCACAAACTCTCCTGAAAAACTAAAGTAATTAAGTTAAGATCAGACTTTGCTTTTCATCTTGGAAAATGTTGATCGCAAAGCTGTTCACTACTTTACAATTGGTTTGTTGATTTTCTAAGTTTCTTATTCAATTCCAGACACTATAGTGCACAATTGTCATGCATCAGCGACCCCTACCCAGCCAAGCCATGCACAGGCATCCCACCCGGCACTCTTAAGCTTAAAACTGAGAAACTTGTTCATGTTTTCAATGTTCCGGGGGTAAGCACCCGCTTCTGGAAACTTCAGTACCTGAAGGCCCCGGTAAAAATCCCAGGTGCAGGTTGCAATGTGAAGGCCAAGAGGTGTGTTTAAAACACCCCGACCTGAATACGAGAGGGAATAAGACAGATTGCTTTACTTTTTTAGAATACTGTGTGTCTAAGACGTTTTTGCCTGATAGCATTGAAACGTGCTTGTTTTTAATTTCTGAAGGATGTACTCGTGCTGATTTTATTTGTGTTCATACAAGCTAGTGATTACATTTTGGTTTTGAGACAAAATGTTGCCTGCATGATCAGCTTGGAACACGGTTTATATTCCCATTGCTCAAATGTTTGTTATTGGCTGAAAAACCTCGCAAAAACAAACAAACAGACAGACA
>JAUZST010069339.1:0-22032 GCA_034779995.1 Parotocinclus haroldoi | reverse complement strand
CTCTCTCTCTCTCTCTCTCTCTCTCTCTCTCTCTCTCTCTCTCTCTCTCTATATATATATATATATATATATATATAGTTTGTAATTTAGAAATTAAGAGTCAAAAGATTGGTTACGGTAATCATTGCGTCAGTGGAAGATCCCCACAATGATAGAGATACAAAGTTGTGTTTGGGTGTGCGTGGTGTGTGGGTGTGTATGCGCGCGGGCCCGTATGTATGTGTGTAAACGCGGGGGTCTGTATGTTCAGCCCTCTGGCGTCGTAAAGAATACGAGCATAGGGATCGTGTGGTGGCAGAATAAACAAACACGCCGAGCTGCTCGCTCATCTGCAGCCGAGTTTCATTTCAATCTTGCACCGATTAATTCGCCGGAGTTAATTTCGCGCTGTCTGTGCGCTCTGCTCGTAGCTGCTCGGCAGTAAGAGTCCCCTGAGCTCAGCCTTCAGCGGCTCCCTCGCTGCAGAACAACATGAAATAGTGGCCGAAAGCAGCATCCATCTGGCAGCGTTAACATAGCCTCACCGATCCAGTGCTGCAGTGAATGATACTGATGGCAGCAAAGCATAATGTTCAGGGCATTTCTTCTCCCCACACTAATTACATCACACCCGCTTTTCGAATCCACACACGCACTTTTATTTGTCCTAGCCTGACTGCAGCTAATTGTGCTCAATGGTAGTTTGATTGCTGATAAAAAAATATATTACTAATTGCACATCATCAGGTGCCAAAATCCTTAGTGTGAGTCTAAATATCAGCTCATCCGCATTTTATTTTTTTATATTAAAAGACCCCGTGGGAATGTTTTCAAGAAGGTGTCCAAATCTCTGTTACAGAGCAGTGGGGCCTCAATGATACTGCCTGACTAGTTTTTCCTTCAACCATCCCATCCTCCTGCCCTGCATTCCTGGATTGTAATTGATGTCCCCCAGATTCAAAGTACATAACTCTGGAGGTCAGGCTCAACACATGCCTGAGTTCCCAGTGGAATCCCTGTAAAACATCATGCAATGAAAAAGAAAAGGGCAGAGATTTACGGCTCTGAAGATGTAGGCCAAATTTCTCCTGGACCTTTTTAACATGCAGGCTCACCAACAACACTTTTTTTTCTGTCTCGCCTGCCTTTTGGAGCCTACATTGCACTCTCACACCAACACCCTCAACCCCTCCACCCAGTGGAGTCATAAAACCATGCTGGGGCATTGGTCTAGACAGAAGCCAAATGTCCACAAGTGTTCAGCTTCTCAAATCACCACAGCTCTGCTGGCAAGACTAGTGTACTCCAGTGACACCTTCTGGTTAACCATAGAGGCCGATGTCTTGCATCAGTTTGTTCCTGTGACGAAGATCAGTTTTTGGTGATGAAGTCCATGTTGAATACGCTTTTTCGCAATGCATATATACGAATCAAAATGTTTTCAGGCTAATGCAGTTTATGCACTCGATTCACCGCGCAGTAATTTTGCAGATAAAGATGACATTTTGCATGACGTATTAAAGTGTGAATGGTCACTTCTCGTTGATCATGTGTGTGACTTTTTACCTCCCAGTTAGGTCACTTCCTCGTGGGTTGCAGAAAAACAAAAGCTTATTTTGCCCTAGTCAACATGGGTTCATTTGTCTACAAAATGCTCAAAAATAAGAGGAAAATATTGTAATAAAAGGAAAGGCAAAACTAAGGGAATAGAGAGAAAGGAGGCATTAAGGCTTTGTACGTGCCTACACCCTCCTCTTCAACGTTCACACTCTCAGTCAAACACACAAATAAGACGACCTGCTTTCATTATTACAATAGACACCAAGGCGCTATATAGAGACATTGGGCATTCTATTTACCAGCAGAATCAGCTGGGGGTGAGTCTGGGGTTCTGGGGTCATAAAGAAGGCAACGGTCATCTCCCGGTCAACTACAGTAGGTCATTATTCAGCCTAAGCCAATAGTCCAGAACTGCTTGGCAGCAGCCCCCCTTCCGTTCTGCCTAATTATTATAAATGAGAGGCCACGTAAACAGCCATCATTACAGGCACTCAGCAGCATACACAATCCACTTTAAATGCCTATTAAGTTAAAGAGCCATCAGTAATCCCTAGCGTACTTTTACAGCAGCAGCTACTTTATTTACTCGTCCACATTTTTGGTCATCATCTCACACTCTATATGACTGGATAGCCACCGGTGTGATGGATCATCAGGATTAGGAGGTCTATCTTCATGAAGAGTCTTTCTTTAATTGTTTCTTGTTTTGAGCCTTGATCTGAGTTTTAAATGTATCGTTGCATGCAAAATAAACTTTGGCAATCCTCTGTAATCTTAGCTGAGCAGTATGCATTGATTACTGAGGCATTTATCGGGATATAATTACGCCACAGCTGTCTTACCAGGATGCAGCCATGAAATGTTCATATTTTGTTTGGTCTTGGTTGCTTGAAATGACAAATAACATGCTGGCATGTTCATGCTCATTTGTAATGACAGCTAGAGATGCTCAGCAGCGCTGTGTGTGTGTACTGCTGATACACTCCAGTGCATGACAGCAAGAGAAAACTGGAGAGGGAGGGCTGGAAGGAAGGGAGGGGGAGAAGCAAGGCCTGAACGTCGGGTTCAGCGGCGGGGCAATGAGAGACTTCCTGCGCTCCATCACTCCCAAGGCGTACCTCAGTCAGCTGGTGGCCTGCGGCACAGGCCTCATGTCTCATTCTTATTAGCATCTCTCCTGCCTCCAAAGTGTGTGTGTGTGTGTGTGTGTGTGTGTGACTGTGTGTGAGGGAGTGTATGTGTATATTGCTGAGAGCAACCTAGAAGAAATTGGGCGAGAGGAAAAAAGAGGGAGATGGCAAATATTGCAGATGATTAAAACATGAGGACAAATGGAAGCAAGAGAACTTGAAAGAGTTTGCAAAAATAGTAAAGAAAGGGACAGAAGGAAAGAAAGGGAGAGTGAAGGAAACAGAGAAAAAAACATAGAAAAAAAACAAAGGAAAAGATGGGCTACTGATGTGTGTTATAGACATGGACTACCCCTCAGCCCTGTCATATGCCATATGACATTTCTCCAGTTAAGCCGCTTCTTTTGAAGGCATCATTAGCTGCCAGTCTGTTCCCCAGCTGCCTGAGAGTGATGGCCCCATTTGAATACCAGTGTTCGCCAGCCCCCTGAGTGAGAAATAAATGATATCAGCGTCACGCTGCAGACTGCAGGTGTTTCCATGGTAACACATACTCGTGCCAACCCACCCGTCTCCAAAATAGCAGTCACACAGAGGTCAGCGGCAGTGCTACACTATTCCATACACCCCAGCTAACTTGAGTGGCACACTGGCATTTTATTACCTCCATGAGATCAGTCTACTCAGGACAAGGCGTGGTACACCTCTACTGCACAATCTCCTTCCAACGAGAGGACAAGTGTGTGTGACCAATATATTCATATTCACTATTTGCTCCCTGAATTGGATATTCAATAATACCACTAGCCTGACTATTTTCACATTCAAATGAGTCTATTACTCCATAATCGGTTTCTGATTCAAATAGGGAGCTCATTATTTCCAACAGTTAAAAGAAAAAAAAATCCAAACCAAAACGAAAAACAGCAACGAGCATGGAAAGAATGGTGGTGTGATTGAGAAACGACACCTGTCAGGGGAATGCAGTTGGTTGCAGCTTTATTTTGCCACATGTTGTGTGAATCTCTTGCGCTATAATGGGTGGCTAGTGGAGCAAGGACCAACAGTCATTAGTGTCCAGTGTAATTTAGACCTGCATTAAGATTGTGAAGTTGATAATCAAAAATTTAAGAAGGGGTGAAATTAACTTTAAATTATAGTGAAATGGAGAAGAGCCTTGCAGCAGTCCTTGGGGAGAGTCTGGGCATTTCTCCCTTCCAACAGTGTATCTCGCTCTTTTACGTACATGCTATGAACTTTGGCTAGAGACTCTGAAACAAAACTCTCTCTCAAGTTCACAGAAGCCTCGTACGCGATGACAATGTGGATGCTGGTAACCCCATTAGATTATTCCCCCGCTTGGAATTTATTTCTCCTGACATCATTAGAGCAGCTCGTCTGCATGGGCTACAGACTACATTAGGCTCGTGGCGCTGTGTGTGAGGAGATGGTAATTAGTTCCCACTCTCTTCTGCAAGCACAGAACGGATGACAGGCTCATCATGTCCAAATGTACTGCGTGTGTGTGTGGAATACTAAACCAGTCTGAACACTGTCTCTTACTATCACTCCATCTCACTGATAATACCACACCGCTCTGTGCCCATTTGTCAAAATGGAACTTTGTCCACAAGTTGCTCAGATGTGCCAAGCCCATTGCCTTTCTGTTGTCTGATTAATAACAAGAGGAAACATATTGCCTAGTTGGAGTAATGAGTGGTTTGAAGCCAACAACTAATTAGGTGCCACGGCTGCTTTGCTCAGAAACTACAGAGAAGTGGTGTCAAGGTCAGTGAACTGAAGATTTTAAGATCTTCATACCTGCCTGCTTCCACATTTCTTCTTGAACTAATGTTCTGACACTGAAAACATATCTAATTGGCTCTGTATCAGAGGGGTCATGAATTTGTTTCTTCGGCATGTCAGAATACTACAGATTCATGAGTGTCTCATGTGGTTATACTGATTATTCCAGAGAAAGGAAATGTAACCACAGACATGTAAAGGATAGTCAATATAGAACTGTCCATGTTCATAAATGAGTGTTCACACATGCGCTACTTTCTTGACTGGCCTGTATCTCATTCCTCATGATAAACAATTAAGGAATACACATAGACATTGTTCTGTATGCATAAGAAAACAATACAGGCCATTAAAATAATAATATGTGGCTTTATGACATTTTTATATCCCAAAACTTGAATAAAAAATGATGGCTCTTCAGGCCAAACAGCTGCCAGTCTTCTGCTGCCAATGTGGCACAAGTCAATGTATCCATTTGGTACACAGTTGTTTTATCAGTCATGTTCAGATTGATGTTAGACAAATAACTTTACTAGGTAAACAATGTATGATTTTGTTATTTTTGGTATTATATCATATTGTATAATGTGTATATAATGTTGCATCATGGTGCAAATCAGGGTTGTTGTACTTTAAAATAAATGGAATTTAAAAAAAAAAACTAAATTAAAATAAAAGGTACAGGATAAAATGGGAAGGTTGCAATAGGAAAAGCCAGGTCTTATATGCGAATCAGACCTACTGTGATAACCCCTAACAGCTGAAAGAAGAACACGAAGAAGGAATACAATTTAGCGTCCCTACTGTAGCTTACATATATTAGACCATGGCACTATACAATATTTTACCATACTTTAACTCTTAATCATCACCTGCGCATTTTATCAGCATCAGTGTGTGGTGTCCATTAATATAAACGAATACACTAAGCTCTAAAGACTGATTAAATCAAACCTGTACTGCAGAACTGCCAAAGTAAACTTAAAACACTTTAAGAAGTACTAGAACACATTACATCCAAGAAATAATAAGAAATAAATGATATAATCATGCCTATACTCACCATATACACAAATTAAAGACCTTGGGTAGTGGATATTGGGTGGAGATTTTTTGTGCATTCAGCTAAAGCAATTATACATTTTATACAGGTTATTTAATGTTCATTTGTCCCATCTCTAAATAATATAAAATATATGTGTGTGGTAAAATCATGCCTAGAGCAAAATAGCTTTCTGACACCTGCAGGCTGTTTTTAAAGAGGAAGAATTCCAGGGATGACCAAGGTTCAAAAATGCACTTGACTCATTGAGCAGCCTAGATAATATATGTAAGAAGTATGTGAAATTATCTAAATTATATATATATATATATATATATATATATATATATATATATATAACTTGTTTAATTATGCAGAAGCTAGACAGAATTTAATAAATAAAAAAAATAACATGATAAGCTATAGACTATGATAAATACACTGCAAAAATTAGGGTATATTTCAGAATAAATATGAAGTGAATTAAAGAAGCATTTCATTTGATTTAATTAAAAAAGATAATCAGAAAAGTAAAAGAAAGTTGTTTGATGACGTAAATGAGATGTTAACTCAATTATACTGATTGATTAGCAAGTGACATATTCATGGGGTGAAAAGAAGAATGGGAAGAATGTCAAACTAGAAGAGAGTGCAACACATTGACTGTTCAGTAACACCCAAGACTGCCAAAACACACTGACAGTGACGGGGCATGGATAGGATCAGATTGCCAAGCAGTTCTTGTAACAGTTCTCTTTGTATTCATTTTGAAATATCCCCTAATTTTTGTGAGAAACCTCCAGTCCCCGGACCCAGGAATGCACATTCCAGTCTAAAGATACGGACCAAAAACCTTTATGTTTTTAATCCACACTTGAAATTGGGAATCCCAAACAAATTGGGGCAATTTCATAGCTGGTGGGGCATATGTCATGTGTCCCCTGCCATGACCTTTTCAATTCGAGAAAATAAAAAATAAATCAGTGAGGCAGACATTCTAAATCGTAAGACTCCATAAGTTCACTCAGATATTGGGAGGCCATGTAGAGTTTATTAAAGGAAGTATTTTGTATTCTTTGTGAATTCTGAGCTAATTGGAGATTATTCATTAATTTACTACAGTAATCCAACCTTGAAGTTAGAAATGCATAAACCGATTTCCAACAGCTATGAAATAGTATATTTCTACCTGTTGCAGTATTATGTCAAATGGCAGAAAGCAATTCTAGTTCCTAATTTGCACATCAAAACAGGTCAGAATCAAGTGTGATAGGCGGACTGGGTATTACGTAACTGTCACTGATGTTTGGCATACATTTATACAACTTATCTCTCATGGTCTTGCCTCCAACAAATATCTCAGCTTATCTGAGTGAAGTAAAAACAAAATAAACAACGTTTTTTTTTATGGAGTGCTTAATATTACTGAGTCTAAGTATGTAATTTGGTCTGGCAGATATCAATTAGATAGTTGTAGAAACTAAATCCATGTTATAAATAACTGAGCCTAGTGGAAGCATGCACAATCAGAATAATAGTGGGCCCAACACTGACCCATGTGGGACATCGTATTTCACTTTTCTTAGCTAGTGCAAAAATAATTTACATAAATAAATTGTTAACAGTTGTTCAAGTATAATCTAAACTAAGAATTTGCTACTACAAGATGTGTGATCTACAGTGCCAATTGCTAACAACTAACTCTTTTCAGAACAAAAAAAAAAAGAGTCCTGTCCATTTTCTAAAGACAGTAAATACTGTAATTAATGCTGCTTTAGTACTTTGACAGGACATAAATACTGAGTGAAATGTTCCATAAATACCATTACAGTAGAGGTCATTAAACAGCTGTTGATTTGCAGATTTTTCTCAAACTGGAAATGAAAAGGAGATTTGATTTATTTCTATACTTAATCATTTTTTTTTGCATTTTAAACAACTAACATTACCATCAGAGTTAAATCTGAAATAAGCTGTGGCTGTATAATAGTGGGTACTAATTATTTAAGTAAATGTTTAGGAATTGGATCAAGTAAACACAATGATGACTTAGACAGGTTTATTTTAAAAGACAGTTTGGTATTAGGGTGTAATATTTTCTAGTCATGATTAACAGCTAAGTAAACAGACTAGACACACTAGCTATGCTTTTGTTGCTGAATAACTGTGATGAGCGCCGAGTTTGGTCTAAATATCTTTATTATGAAGTGATATGTTGTATGTTGACTGTATTAAAAAGAAATCTGGGATTATTCTTATATTTCACTATAAAAATAGACTTGTATTTGACAGACAAGTCAAACACATTATTGAATAAGAACAACCTAAGAATCCGCTGTAAAACAGGGAGGTGGAAACGTTATGGTTAGGGGGTGCTTTACTGCCTCAGATCCCATCCAACTCGCAACCATAGAATCAATTACGAATTGTCTGTCATACAAAAAAAGTGCTTGAAGAATATTTAAATTCAATAGATTTGTTGAAGCTGAAGAGGTGAACCTGCCAACTGGATCATGATACAAAAACTATTCAATTTATTGACCAGATACATTTCAGATAAGATTTCTTCATTAAAAAGGCAATCTTTTAAAGATAAATATATGCTGTTATTTATTGTTACATTGCTTTTATATACACATGCTGTTTAACTGAATAATCAAATATAGAAATAAAATAACAACAAAAAACAAAACTTATGAGGTGTACTTACTTTTCACACATGCCTGTATAAATAATATAAATAAAATTCACTAAGCCCAAGTTTCTGTCTCTTTATTACTTGCCTTTCCATGACCTCTGCATCTCTCTATTTTTATCCTAGGAGTACAACATCCATGGCTGGTGGGTTGGAGAGAAGGATGGTGCTATTGGCATTGTACCAAAAGACTTCTTGCACCCTGCATACATTATTTAGACTGGTATGTTAAGAGAAAAGACTCTTTAGGGACAGCAACTGAAGAATCTTTCACCAAAGTCCCAGACATTTTTTGATTGTTGTTATTACTACTTGCTACTACATTTGTTAAATATTACACGCTATATAATAAGTATCAGTAAACAACACAGCACGTGTACATTATTTGAATGAAAAAGTCAAATGAGTATTTTAATGATGGTCAGCAGCCTCTCAATACTGGCATCTGCTGGCTAGAAACTACAACATTTTGAATTGAGACCGTTTCTTGTACTCGAGATCATTAGCTTGCAGAACGTGAATTCCAATTATACGACTTTCCTCCGCAAATTACATCGCTATATCTAAACAAAAGATAACTAAACACTATTAAGTCCGATGTTTTGAAGACAAGTCTCCAATATAATCTAATGATAAAATTGAGCTAGTGATTGTTGTCTTAACTGAAATTGAACATTCATGATGAACTACTGGTTTTCACTATCTTTCTGGAGTAATTTAAAGCCTTTAAAAAGTTAACTAAACAATCTATGTAAAGAGCTTACAAAGTTTATTTCACTGGCTAAAGTGAAAGAAATATCTACTAATCTGAACATGCTTAAGCAGTGCTGAGGTTGTTTGGCTTTGAAGAAGTTAGAAGTACAGTAGGGATAAAATACTAACAAATAATATTTTGGAAACAGATCACTATTTCTGATGCTGGTTGGGGGCTGGATTTTTCTGACAAGTCCTACTATTAATTGAAATATCACCGAATTAATCTCTTGCTAGTTTGAAAGTGCTTTGTGATAAATAGTGTAATATATTATTGGTTATTATTGGTGTTGGTTATTAAACAGAAATAACATGAAACAACCAAAAATGCATTAACAAATAAGCCAGCTGTTCTAAACCCAAATTATTTTTCATTTCATTTATGCTTGACAGAGAATTTTAAAAAGTTGTTTTTAAAATAATTAAATTGGAATCGGTCAATTGAAGTGAAGCATACATTTGGGTAGAATTTATCGTAGGCCATAACAGAAATGTTTGGAATCCCACCAGCAACACCTTAGCATGGATGTGAAGAAGAAGATTCCTAACAAATAACATCATTTGTTATTTGCATAATTAACATTTATTGATTACAATATATGTAGCCAAATAATTATCAAATAATTCAGAGATTGCATATTAGGAAGTCCCTATTTGTATAAAACCCTATATGCATCGTATTTTATTTGTGGAACATATTTTTAATCTGATTGAGTTGACATGACATACTGATTATTTGCATCCTAAATGAGGTTATGTGTGGCTCAGGGGCAAATTGCACATATGCTACATATGTTAACATTGTACAATAACTTTTTTCTTTTTAACAAACAATGCATAACACAAATATATGATGAATGAAATAAAAAAAAAAACAACATGGGGAGAAATTGTCTACAAGGTGGAGTATTTTATATGGTGTAGGTGGGTAATATTTTATTTCAGGAACAATTTGTTTTTAGTTTTTCTTAATGTATTGTATAAAAGAACTTCGCATCCTGACAGTAACCCTATTAAGTGCATATGATATGAACACCACACATCCAGACTCCTATCAAAAGAATTGTTTAATATACTGCTCACAAAAGGTAGGGGATATTTCGATTTGTTTCATTACTGAACACAAGCATATTATACATCATTGCTTTGTAAAGTTATTTTTATTTATCACACTTACCTTGTATTATTGTCTGCCCGTTCCCCAAATCAAGACAACGTCGCAACCTTAGACCAATCAAATTAAGGAATACGTGCCAAGCAATTTCAACTAAAGTGATTTAAAATGAGTCAACCTTACCTAAAACATCTGATCATATAGACGTATGTAAACAAAAGCATTTGTAGTGGAAATCAGGGTAAGATACATTATTTTAGTTCTAAATAAATCGGTATATGTAGTCATTTAAAACAGGATGCTATGACTCGATGTAACCACATGCATATCATATGAAAAACGAGTTGTAGTATCAGACCTAACTGAATGTCATAGGAGACAAATTCATTCATTTTCATACCTGCTTAATTCAATTGAGGGTTGTAGACAGCGATCAAATGTTTTACCGAATATATTTCGAAATTTCCACACTAAAATTGTGTTTGCCATTTTATTTTATTTAGAGTTCAACTTCATCGTTTGCGGACAAAATAGGGCGCTCAAACTTTTGCACGACAAAATAGCGTACTGAAGAACCTGCTCCAGTTCAGCCCTTCGTTAGTGTTGACTCGTGAGCCACCTACTGGCAATATACAGAACTGCTCGAGGCTTAATCTAAAGTCACACAAACAATGTGAAACGGATGAAAACGCAAACATTGAAATCTAAAGTCCAACTGGGTGTTTGCACGCGCCCAAGGAAATAAATACTTTTTTGCGTTCATAACATCTGGCCTAGTTTAGTGTGAATAAGACATATCAATTATTGATGTCTGTGTGTCATGCCTTTTTCTAATAACTGGCTACAACGCTCCTGAAAACTATAATAACCAGAATCCAACGGACTCCACTAAGCGAACCTAAAGCAATGTTTAAAACATGCTATACCACTCATTTGAAATGTTCCTTCAGTACGATGCAAATCTCAACACAGACAAGTAAATTTTGCTTACTTTCATCCTCTCGTTATTGATCCTTTGAAGAAAGTATGATGCTAGTTAGAGAAAATGTATTCAAGATAAAAATAAACTTACAATAAGGATCTAGCTGGCATCATTTCCCACTTCTTTTTATCCAATAAGTAATACTTATAATTGCAAATTAAGTTTTATCACTGGCTAAAATGGTTGCCATAACCAGTGCCAAAAATTCACTACTTCAACACACTGAAAAACACGACATTTTATTCAGTAATATCACACTGGAAACTGGACAAAAAGAGCCATAAGATGCCTTGTAAATTTGGATCTATTAATGAAAATAAGAGCATAAAATACTGTATTTCATTACGAAATAATTTCTAACTCATTGAACGCAATTATTATTCACAAGTACAGCATTTCAACTTTGAATCGGTCGCCATTAGATGAAAAGAGTGAAGTGACTAAGTAAAATACAGCATTAACGAGAACTTCATACCTTCTTAGCCGGATAAACTGACTGTTTCTTTTGGTGTCTACCTCAGTCATCAATCTGAATCTAAAATCTGCCAAATGCCTTAGACCCCTCTAAAAGAGCTACACACTGCATTTGTTATTGTGTCATAAAAGAAATCCCACTGTTAAGATCAATCTTTAATTAAATAACAAGATAAACTGAGGCATGTTCCCCAGGGTTCACATTCAGTCTCTGGTCTCCATACATTAACACTGTCACTAGCAAACCAAATGGGATTTTTGAAGGGTTTAAAATAGGGATCATATATGACAGTCCTGGTAATTAGTGACATGTGGCATCAGGCCCGATGGAGGTAGCTTGGCCTGATTTTAATGGTTTCCTTTATGTTTTACAGCCAGCCCAAAATTTCAGGGAGTCCCATGGAGGACTAGCTAAAAAGAGAAGAGATGAGAAGATGAGAACGTAACAGTTCTTAATAGAGAGCGTCAGAATTGCTGCTTCGTGGCCGCTTTATCTTCTCAATATTCTTCAGGATCATGTCGTGTAAAGTCACCTGTGAAGGAAAATTGTAAAAGCTCAGTAGCTCAGTACATCCAGACACGTCTGTCATAACAGCTGCATGGTTGCACCTTTCAGAAACGTACATATTGATTTCGCAGTTCCGACACTATGATCTTAAGACTGATGTACTCCTTCTCATCAATCTCTGTTACCGTGCGCCGATAGTCCTCCTGTTCAAGAGAGAAAAGAACCCAAAATATTTACTAGACTCATGAATACTATACAGAAGACATAAACTAGTAACTTGGACTTAACTAGTAACTTAAATAGATATGGGAATAGCACGATTTCCATATAATATTATTAGAAGCTGTTGCCCACGATAATGATGATACTGCGATTCTGAGATACCCAACACACTGCAAAACGTTCACTAATAGGGTGAACGAGAACAGAATCTTTGGCCTTTAATCATCACAGGCAGAAACAAGAACAATTAAGTGTACAAGGTAATGACTGAGAAGTTCCAAGAAAGAATAGAGCTGCATGCTTGATTTTTGCAGTGTGTTGGGTATCTCAGAATCACAGTATCATCATCACAGTCAGCAAACATCTGATATTTTGCTTGCTGAATGACAGCCATAAGATAAACACTAAGAAACGCACATATGCCAATCCATAGTGAATATAGGTTACCGATGCCGATAACTGAACAATGAACAAAAAAATTCTGGGCAAATAATATATCGGCTGCCAATATATCGTGCGTCACTAATCACTACATCTAAGCAAATGCAGATAAATACTCCTAAATAAGAAAATAGCAAAAATAATGTATCATAACCATGTATAAACGGCACGATGTACAATATTAACACACATGCACTAACTGCAAGTTGTTCATTTGTGTGTCATCAAGCCAGCTTTGTAAAATGGCTTAATGACAGAAAGCAACACAGATCAGGGGTTAGAATTTACATGGCAGAAAGCAACTGTGCCTGACTAAAATATTTTCAATCTGTGCAAATTAAAAGGGAAAAAAGCTAAATAAATAAATACAAAAAGAACATTCATTCAGCATTTGCACAGAGGGGCCTTGCAGTTCACCACTGGCAGATTCCCTTTATCCACCGCGGGTTTACCTTATTCAATCGCGCGATCACTGGCGCCACCACGTGGCTACAAAAATGCTTGCAATTGAAACTGGGGAAGAGTCCGTTAGAGCGACCGCATGTTCAAAAAATATTGATATTTGTCGCCAGTGTAACCAGACCTCTCACATAAAAGACAATACGATATCACCGTATTAATATTTTGCATTCATGCTGCCATCACATAACTAAAAATGACCTTTGCCGAGCGAGCTGATCAAACCATGAGAGGCCTTGGCTTTTAAACTTGCAATTGATGATAGTCTGGATTGGTCTGGAGCACACAGCCCGCACCTCTTCCAAAAAAAATATCTGGAATACTGATTCACCTGACCACAACACACACTTCCACTTTGTGATGGTCCAGCCTAGATGCCTTCAAGCCCAGAGATGTTTATGCTGCTTTTGGACATGGTTAACATAAGGCTTCTTTTTTTGCACAGAAAACCTTTAAGTGGCATTTGTTAATGTAATTTTGTATTTGTTGTCTCAGCTATTGTTTGAATGTCCGTTCCTAATGCTGTGCCGTCTAAGGGATCGAAGATTATGGATCTTCAGTTTAGGTTTGTACCCCAGCCCTTTACGGACTGAAATTCTTCCAGATTCCTTGAAACGATTGAAATGATATTCTGCACTGTAGAGTGAGAAATATGCAAATCCCTTCCAATCTTTCTTAGAAATCAATTGTTTTCAAACCTTCCAATAATTTTACACACATTTGTTGATAAACTGAAGATCTGCTGCCCATATTTGCCCCACAAAGCCTCAAACTTTTGTTTTAACGGTTTTGTAACAAATCATGATTATAATCACCTGCTGGAAAACACAATTATTTCCTTTTTTTAAATTCAGTAGTAGCTCTGAATTGCCCAGTTCCTATTTTTCAGAATATGTTGCAAGTTTGAAATTAACAAATGGATGTTTATTAACAAATGGCATGAAGTTGACCAGAAACAACATTAAATATCTTTCTTATACTGTCTGCAATAAAAGTCAATGGGAATGTCTTAAAATAATCATTTAGCAAGACCCACTGCATTTTAGATGCCATTTTATTTCTGCCTTTGTAGGTCTTTAAAGTGTTAATGACTAATGAAAGAGTAATAATATGCACTTCCTCCATGTTTAAAGTTCCATTATGTGACCCCCTGCCCGAACTCTACTTGCCTACAATTCCATGGCTGGTGATTTGAAAGTAAAATTTGGGGGGAAATTATCAGCTATTGTAGAATCAAGAGAAGTTATGACTGGAATCTAGATTTTTAATAAAATACTGGAGTTCATTAGCATACACCCAAAACGCCCTTCAGCTAAATATAAACCTGACATCTAAACAGTAAACAAGATCCATTGTATAACTGCATGACAACTTGAATCGTCAATTATTTGTTTTAATAATCAACAGATTATAAATTTCAATAATTAACAGATCATTTAACTACCATAATAGTTGTCACCTGCAGCCCTAATGAGAATGACAGAACACTCCACTTACCACATGTGGGTATTTTGCTATTTTGGAAACCAGCTTTGCTCTTGTGATGTAGTATCTGCATACATGAAACACAGAATAAGAGATGGACAATGATCTCTTGGAAAAATCTTCAAAAAACAGATCAAGATAACTAATTTCTCAATGAGGTTATGACACACATCCTTCATTTCACACAGTGGCACATGGACTTAAATTAAAAAGGTGTTGGACCTCACTTCAAAACCTCATTTTGTGCTCTAACATATGGGCCTTTTTAATACAATAACCTGCTAACGGAAGCACTGAGTCCTATAAACTGCTTTAAAATACATAAAATGAAATTATTTCCTGCTGTGTGTGTGTGTGTAACTGATATGACATTTTGAATAGCACCTCACCCCTACATTTACCTACCCATCATTTATTAATGACAAGTTAAACAACTAAACATTCATACAATAAAATAACAATTAAAAATAATTAAAACCATGGCCTGGTCAACCTGGTACTGCACCAGTCAGAAAAAAACCTGGAGGAATGCAGGCTGGAAGTAAACAGGGGAATTCCAAGAATATCATTGGACACGGGGGGTGAGGTTCAGAGGAGCAGCAACACAAGGTGGGTAGAATATGACATAGAGGACCTAGCTTAGGGAAATTAACTGTTCCATGGGACAGGTATGGAGGCAGCTTTTGACAGAGAGTACACAGAACTTTCAGCTATAAGCTCACAAGGAAGGTGGAGGATGTTCACCTATCCAGTGGAAGTTGGGTACAAAGCTTACACTGTACTGTTGAAGGCAGACCTGAGAGGAGAGGCAGAAAATGGAGCTTCTGGCTCTGGTTCCACAGAAGGAACCAAGACATGGGAAATGCAAAGATCCAAGAATTGGCTGCAGTGAGTGGTAGGGAGATGTCTGCATCGTATAGTGAACCATCAGTGAAAAGTGTCTTCAAACTGATAACCCTATAGCCAAAGGCACCATCAGATCTATGTCAGACAGAAACTCAACAGGTGAACTTACCTGTGATTATAGATTGTAGAAGCAAGCACTAAAGCCATATCCTATTTTCCACTTCTATTTAATTTTATTTTATAGTCATCCATGGTGGGAAAAGTGCTTAGGCTGCTCCACAACCACTTGAATAAATAAATCTTATAGAGAACACAAGCATCAAATCGCTTTCAAGCACAATCAGTTTAGAACCAGATGACTGATAAAAGCTAAACTATTTTAACAAAGGCAATTGTGCATGAGCGTAACAATAAGAGACCTAAAATTAGGCATTACCTGGATATCTGGTCTAGATACGATGCTGCCTCACCCTCCACTGTTCTGAGCTCAGCCACTGTTTCCTCCTGCAAGGGGCAAAGAAAAAATTACAATAATCCTTACTTTAAAATCCAGTAAACGGACTGCTCAATCGTTCATAATCATTTATCAACATAAATAGCAGAACGCTCAGTCACTAACTGAACAAACATGTTTTTGTACAGTTGGAAGAAACCAGAGTACCCAGAGAAAACCCACACAGACATGGTGAGAACATTCAAAATTCACAAAGCCACAGTACGAATCAAACCGGGGTGGGGTGGTCTCGTGCCACCCTCAGTCAAATATTACTGATTACAACAAACGTATTAATTACTGATTAAACTGTAAACTATTCTACTGTACCTGGATTGAAACACCAAAATTGTTGCCATCCTCTATTCTTGGAATCAATAACTGTACCCACATCTTGACCTAAGAAACAAAACCAAATTGCATACTACAGTCAGACTGTAAGAGAGTGTAAGCTTCGCTATAACAGGAACATGGACTTACAGTATTGCATTTCTCTATGAGAGTTCGGATCTCAGGTTTAACCTTCTCAATTAGGTCCACTAGCTTGCCATTGCTTTTCATCATTCCTCCAGGCATGATATAGACCTTTGTTCCACCAACTACAGATGAGAAGAGGGCACAGCATGACTTAAGCTTAGTGCTCACCACACCACTCAATCACTTCCAATCAATCATTTTGTGCTCATAGGTTAATGCACAACTACAAGACTGATAGTCGATGAGTCACACATTACAAAATCAGTGACTGAGTGCCTGATGATAAAATCCCACTTTCTCTTAAACAAATGAGAAATTGTATCTGTGACTGTCAAAACAGAAATAAAGCAACTCATAGCTGCCCGTCTGCCGAGAAACAACACAATAAGATAAAACACAGGACATACAGATGGGTCATTATGAACTCCGACTATGAATACAAAAGTGAACAACAGACTGAAAAGAAATAGAATTTTAATTATTAGTGAACAGTGGTGGATGAAGCATACAAACTATGTACTTGAGTTACAGTAGAGGTAGACTTCCACTTGGGTAAAAGTAGAAAAGCATTTGCCTTGACACTTGCCAGAAGTAAAGGTGCAATTATTTAAGGACCTAACACACATTATATTTTTGCAACTGTATTGCTTCCCGCACCCTTCCCTGTACTGCTTATTGCATCGCTGCCTCACAACAAGAAGGTCCCGAGTTCAATCCCAGGGTGGAGAGGCTTGGGTGGAGTCTGCATGTCCTCCCCATGTCTGCGTGGGTTTACTCCGGGTACTCCGGTTTCCTCCCACAGTCCAAAGGCATGCGTGTTAAGTTAATTGGTGTCTTTAAATTGTCAATTACTTGTGTATGCAAAAGACCCCAGCCAGTGTAACTGGACTACTCCACTATCCAGCCGAAATACTTCATGGATCACATCGATGAAAGACAGAAATGTGTGGAGATCGATGATCCATCAAGAGTCGGTTGCGACTGTATGGTTAATAAAATCCAATCGCCTAATCAAGCAATTTGGGACAAAAAGACTAGCGCCCTGTCGTTTAACTCCATCATGCTATTCTCTGATTGATATCCTAGCTTATCGCTTCTTCCCTTTTTGTTTTTTTGTTATTTTTATTTACACAAGCAAACAGGAATGACAGATTTACAGCATAATGTAATGGAGTAAATAAATCATTTCACATTTGTAGTGGTCACCATAAAGGGAAATACTTAACTAAGTTTATTTACGTATAGTGTGGAATTGCATTTATTTAATTACTGTCCACCACAGTAATTGCCAGCTTGCATGTTTCAACTCAGTATTACGTTTTTCATGAATAGGTGGTCATAAAATCCCACTCACTGTATCTGGCCAGCTAGCTGAAGGGTTGTGCCCAAAATAAAGGTGCTATATTAACTCCTATTTAGAATTTTATTAGCAACACATGTTTCCAGTCATTACCGTTCATAAAGTTTGTTCCCCATTTTGCTATGCATTTATTGGTTATTGCAGTGCTTGCTACTAATCACTGGTAAACAAACTACAACACACAGATATTACGCAGACACACGCAGACACACGCACGATTGGGCATTGCTCAAGGGATTACAGGTACTGGAAAGTTAGGCTGCAAAAGCCCTCAGTGTAGCGCTCACCTTTGTCATCTCCTGTTCCATCTTCAAGCTTTCTCTTTTTGGCATTTTGCTGTTAATGGAATGACTCATGGTTAACATGAGTACTTGGAATACTTGTAACATTCTGTAAATGCAGCACTTGGAACACAAACACTTACCCCCTCAAGTCCATCATGGATGTCTGAAAGTAGAATTGGGTCTGGCACAGCTAAATTAAGCTCAGAATGAATTTCTTTCAGGTCATGAATGTTTATTACAGGATCCTGAAAACATGATAATACATTTTTTATTATTTATAATAATAATAATAATTATTTGAGGTAACAACAACATATACATTTAAAATTTGTCTTTATAATAGGTGCTATAATTCTTATACAAGCTTACCTTCAGAAAATGGTCCAATTCTAATAACTTCTTTGGGAAAAAACTTGCAACAAGATCTTCGGCCTAAATGTAGAAACATGCATCAGAAGCATTTGCAATTTCTTTTATATCAGTTCTGCCACTGTGACTCAAATGGAAAAGCAGACAAGATGATGAATTCTAAATGTCTAAACTTACCTCTGATGTGATTCGTTCCCTGAAAACATCAACCTATGGGGCGAAAAAGGAGAAACATTCAATTAAAATGGTTAAAAAGGTTTTAAATAGCAGCTGGAAAAGCTTAAGGATTTGTTAAGCATTTTAATCCTCATAGGTCTTCCAAAATAACCATTCATTATTAATAGAAAGAGTAAAAAGGGGGATATAATATTCTGTGTTCAGTAAATCATTTCTCTAGACATGTTTTAGGTAATTGTCTTGCTGTAAGATCCAATGATGACCCACTTTAGTTTCTTGGCAGAAGCAGACTTCAACTTCAATTTAAAACGTTTGGGTATTTCATGGAGTTCATGTCCAAGGAAAAGCCGGCCAAAAACAAAAACAGCAAAAAACTAAATCACAGACCCTCCACTATAGTTATCAGTGGCAATCAAGTTCTTTTGTGTAGATATCAGCCTTTTAAAATATTCTATGCCCTTATGCCCAAAACAAAGCATTTTCAGACAGCTAGCTACTGTGATAACCATATTATATTCAAATCAACACTCTTCTCACATTTGAAGTGCTCACTTCAAAAATCATTAAGAGACTATGACCTCAGTGTCACCTCGAGTGTGTGTGTGTGTGTGTGTGTGTGTGTGTGTGTATGTATGTATGTATGTATGTATGTATGTATATATATATATATATATATATATATATACACACACACTTTATGACCACTACCTAATTTCTACACTCACATTCACATTTCTACACATTGTCTATTGTATCAATTCCACCTACCCATACAGAAGCACTCGTTCTACAATCACAGACTGTAGTCCATCTGTTTCTCTATGTAAAGTACTGCGCTGACACTGATATTTTGGTGTGTGTTGTAGTATTAGTGAAGCAGACACAACAGTGGTGCTGGAGTTATTAAACGTCTCCGTGTCACTGCTGGATTGAAAATGGTCCAGCTGCCAGCTGTAGGCAGCAAGATACTGGTGATTTTTGGTTTCTGGACATTTTTTAAAATAGTTTAGACTATTTGCAATTTGCAGTCTGTAAGGGTTCAGAACCTCTCTTGCCATACATGTAGCTTATCATTATGTCCTTATATCTCTGTTTATCTGGTTACTAGTTAAAATAAATATTGGATGGGTGGGTTATTTCATAGACATAAGATAGAATTGTAAACCTTTCCTGGACTTATGTGGGGCAGGTACTGGGTGGGCCTCTCCTGTTAGTAACACCCAACCAGGCAGTAAGGCATGGTCCGGACTGATGGATTAGAGGATGACTAACAAACTGTGAGCTCCTGTCTCTGACATCTACAAGATGGAGCAAAATAGTAGATGTGTCTAATAGAGTGGACTATGAATGACCATGGTGTTTAAGTTTGTCTCTTAACATTTCGATATTTTTCCAATGTATTTGTTCGCCAAATACAGATGCTCTGCCCCATTTTTGCTCCTCAAAGATTCAGCCTTTGTTGGATGCTCCTTTTTAACCAAGTCATAACTACATTTCACTTGATGACTGATTATCATCCTGTACTATTTTTTTTTCTGCATTACTAGCTCTTAATTGCCTGGGTCTCAACTTTTTGCCTGAAATGCTTGTATATCTAACTAATGAAATGTTGACCAGACAAAACATGAAATATCTTGGTTTCCATCTGCCTGCAATTAAATAAATGTCAACATAAATGTGCAACTTTTTTTTTTCTTGTTTTTTTCTTTCCCCATTTGCATTTTCCATACCGTCTCAAAATTGCTCTGATTCGAGGTTATATAATAACCAGCTGGCTGACATATCTTGTGACACGTGTGTTTTATATGTTCCACATAGTCCAAAATCCACACTCATGACCAAAAAGCAGGTGTGATGTTGAAGAAATTGAGGTCTGAGTAATACAGACATCCAAAAGTATACACGAGGAATAGGAGGGAAGGTCGAGGACAAGTACAGACAGAATGACACGGTATAAGAAGCTTGAGCTTTAAAATTCATCCGTTATGTACATTATGATTCATCTGCAGCATACACAAAGGATTGCTGATATAAATGGAATTCTATAGAGCTTAACACTTTTTTTTTTTTTAACATCCGAGTCCTGCTTTTCATGAGGCCAGTGTGGATTTAAACGTGGGTTAAAATGGAAGCACATGTTCCCTGACACGCAAGACTGAAAACAGGCTTTGGGAATCTTTTTTTTGTTGTTTTGGCTGGATGTGCACAGTGGCACTGCCATCCCTGGAAGCGTGACACGGAGAAAGCATTTCAGAGTCACGACAGGTAGAAACAATCAGCTTCCTAACGTCATGTGCAAAAGTCTTAGGCCACCACTACACTAGATATCTTTTTATCAAAGGTATACTGACCATATATAATTATTTCTCAGACTCCTTATTAGAATACAACCTGAATTCATAGTAACACTAACAGTGTAACAAAATCATTCATACAATTTATATGAAATAATATTAAAAGTATTTAGTGTCACCAAGTGAGCAACTGTGGCATCTGAGACCGTCAGGTTGACCATCGAGTTGACCCCTCTACAGTCAGAAGAACCTTGATAAGGACAATGTAGGAGCCACAAACCCACTTTTTGGGCAGAAGAACAAGGTGAAAGGGCTAACATACGCTTAAGCTCCCAAAAATCGGGAGTGACGTACAAGTTATGAGTGGCTACATTTCCAGAATGCATGTATTACTTTGTAACATGGAACCTTTTAAAGTGTTCACAAACTTTCAAGCGCCACTGTAGTAATACACTTATGGTTGCGTGGTGCGTTTTGAAGAAAAAAAAAAAACCTTTAGTGTCAAATACGAGGAAGCAAAAGGCGTGATTAATGGGGTAAACTTAACTTAACTTAACGATTTAAATATTTTAATCGTATGAAAATCCTAGTCTTAAAATGTAAGGATTTTTGGTGATATCGTTTACGATTATGGGTAATCTTGTTTCCAGCAGGCGCTGGAATAGGTCCTGGGTTCAATCTCAGAGTGGAGTAGCATTGGTGTGCATTTCTTCCCTGTGTCTGTGAGGGTTTACTCTGGGTACTCTGGTTTCTTCCCACAGTCCAAAGGCATTCAATAGGCTAATTGGATATTGTAAATTGGCATGGACTTGTGTAAATGATGTGACTAGTCTTGATAAGCGCGCTTGTGGCGTGTCGCCACTGATGCTGAAAGTGACTTTAAATAAAAAACGAAAAAAGACTAAACTTCCAGAAGCCGCAGTAGCTTAGTATATAATCTGCAAGACAAACACTTTAGATCGGAAGTCATAAGAAATATAGTCGATTCCGGTTAATGGGAGCAGCCGCTTATTCGGACCAAATCCTAAAGTACCGAAACAAATCCTATTATATAGGTGTAATTTTATTCGCTTATTTGGACC
>JAUZST010069328.1:0-22032 GCA_034779995.1 Parotocinclus haroldoi | reverse complement strand
ATGCACACTCCACACAGAAAGGATCCAAGCCACACCACTTTGGGATTGAACCCAGGAACTTCATGCTGTGAGGCAGCGGTGCTACCCACCGAGCTACCATACTAGTGTGGTTGCTTTCCATTGTTAACAGGGGTGACATAGAATGCCTAGTGAATATGCAGTGTGTGAGAGTAAGTGCACTTCGTGAATACTATATTGTTTTCAAATGGTCCATTTATATATTGAAAGCTGTCGTGATACATGTGTTTTACTGTAGTCTTAACCATCAAACAGTAATAATAAGTAATTATTGTCACATTGACCTGAGCTTTGTTTACCAGCTTGTGACTGTGTCACGGTCCGATGCTGATTTCCTCCTGGTGGAGAAGCTCTTTAAACAGACTTTGCCAAAATTCACCATCATCAACCTGCAGAGGAATCAGAATATTTCTCTGTGGAAGGTCTTTCAGTGGTAAGGTCAAAATATTTTATTAATATTTCTTTCTTTACAAATGTATTAGTAAGTGATTTCACTCATGATGAATGAACATGCTGATTCATATGAACATAGTAATTTGATTATTTTTTTAAAAATCTGTTTTTCGCATTAATGTTAATGTAAATTTGACACACACCACCCACACTGCAGCAGACTAAGTAAACCCCTTAATCGCAATTTTATTCCCTAAAAGCGGTCTTGCCAAATTGCAAAAATTGTTCAGAAATCATTTGAAGTACATGACAAATTGTTGAAAGTGTTGACTTGGCTTCCAAATCCCCCAGACCTCACTTTTATCGACCATATATGGGATGTGCTGGAACAAACAATTCCATGGAGGCTGCAACTTGCAGAACTTAAAGGATCTGCTGATAACATCCCAGACATCTTTAAAGTCTTGTGGAACTAAGTTTCTCCCAAGCTAAAATATTTCTGTAACGAGTGTTTCCAGGTGTGCTGTCCAAGTTCTTTGGTACAAAAGCACAAAGATACAGTAACCGCTAACAGAAACCGAGTGCAGAAAACCTGAATGACATAAGTCTTACTTCTCTTCAAAATCAGCACATGTCCTTCATCAGCTCAGAACCAGCAAATTCATTTGGAACCCTGGACAGGCATTTGCAGTCTGGAAAAAAACTTGTGAACAGTGGTTTTCATGGAAGAGTGGTGATGAATTATCCATGGAGGAAGAAACAAAGACAAGTGTCTCGCTTGTGCACGAGTGAAGTGAAGCAAACAGTGAAACAAAGTGGAGGTTTCCGGCATGTCTGATTCCGTATTTTTGCAAATGGCGTCAGTAATTTGTGGAAGTGAAATTGTTCATCTCCCTGCTCAGAAGTGGAAGGAGGTGTCTGATTAGTGTGCAAAGGTCACCAACTATTGCTGTCTATTGCTATTGTGTCTATGGCTACACACCTCCAAACTTCATTTGGCCTTGCTATCTCAAGAACAGCATATAGAGAGTCTTACGGAATGACTGAGCAGCTGCATCAAAACCTTACATCGTTAAGAGCATGGACACGCATGTTTGGAGTGGGAGAAGTTCTGACTTCAACCCGATAGGACACCTTTGGAATTAATTAGAACTGAGACTGCAAGCCAGGTCTTCTCTTCCAACAATATAATTTGACTTCACAAACACGCTACTGGAAGAAGCGTGTCAAAAAATTCAAGTAAACACACCCCTAAACCTTGTGGAAAGCCTTTTTAGAAGAACTGAAGCTGTTATAGCTGTAAAGGGTGGGCCCTGTGATTTAAAAATGGGATGTGACTTAAGTTAATGTGTGTGTAAAGGCAGAAGAGTAACTACTTTTTTCAATATAGTGTATATATCTTTGAGAGCTATGTAAACTGTTTTCAGTGCACTGTGTGATTATCTGTGCCAGATTACATGCACGTCTGGTAAACTCTACGTGCACATGTGTAACAATCCGCGACTTCCTGTTTCCAGGCAGAAGGAGCAGATGAAGGTGAGGAATGGAGGCAGTGAAGTAGATGAGCGACTCTTGTTCCATGGCACTAATGAGTCTCTAATAGAAGCCATCTGTGAGCAGAACTTTGACTGGAGGATCTGTGGGAAGAATGGTACTTTATATGGCAAAGGTAAAATGATTCTAGGAGGAATGTCACTAAAGTTTATGCAAATGACATTACATATTGCTACAAAACTATGATTTGTGTTTCTACAACTCTTATGATGTATACATGTACACACTCTGAAGACGTTAAAGATGCACTATCAGTGTACAATATAAGATACTGTACATAGACAATTAACCGTACATGGTATCTAGTTCCATAACAGGTCTTAATCAATACAATGCAGTGTTGCATTTATATTTTAGACATCATAATTGATGTTATTTGTTTCCTAATTAGGAAGTTACTTTGCCAAAGATGCCTCCTACTCCGATAACTACTCCGAAGCATCAAACTGCAAAAAGATGATGTTAGTGGCACGGGTTTTGGTGGGTCACTACACCCAGGGTAAAAGCAGCTTTGTCCGTCCCCCTGCTAAGATCCATGGCAAACACCTGTATGACAGCTGTGTGGATGACGTCAGCGATCCAAAAATTTTTGTCATCTTTGAGAAGTACCAGGTCTACCCTGAATTTATTATTGAATATGATACTAAGGAGTCCAAATGTTTGATTTCATGATTATAGAGCGGTTGTAAGTTGTAATTAACTTTCTATAATTAAACAATATAATATAATAATCTATAATAGCACTTTATTTAATTACATTTGTGACCAGAAAAGGTAATTTACAACAATGAGCATTAACGATCTTTTAATCCAAACGGATTATAAAAAATGGTTTCTTGTCAGGGTTTTATGCGATTACAATCCGGTGAGCTTATGCTGACATGTTTTTGTCTAGTTTAGTAATGTAGGTGCAACAGAAATGTTGCGTTATTTTCCGATTAGAAGTACAACACCGTGCACACTCACTCCTGATTGGCATTCCAGTGATTGTACTTCAACTTAAATGCTAATCCTAGCAAAAATAGGGGACATTTCAAAATGAGTATAAAGCCATAAAAAAAAAAAAACAAGCGTTTGATTTTATATTGTATTTCATTAAACAAGGTTATCAGAAAAGCAAACGAAAAGTCAAAGAAAGTTGTTTGATTACACAAATGATATGCAAAAACTATTATGGTGATTAAGTAGCAAGTTATGTATTTATTGGGGTGGGGCAGAAGTACCCCACTCGAGTACCACACATTGTTCAATAAGGTGTATGGTCACTCAAGTCTTCCATAATACACTGACAGCGATGGGGCATGAACAGGATCAGATTGTCAAGAAGTTCTTCTGGGGTCCTCTTCGTATTATTTTTTAAATTTCACCCATTTTAATAAAATAAAATGGTTAATAAAATGGTTCATCTCACTGCTCAGAAGTGGAAGGAGGTGTCGGATTATGGAGATGTCTGATCACTCTCTAGCACTGCTACTACAAAAACCTGTGAAACAATGGATCGCTCTCAGGAGCTCAGTGAATTCCGTCATAAGATGCCACCTGTGCAACAAGTCCAGTTGTGAATTTTCCACTCCTCTAAATAGTCCATAGACCAGTGTCAGTGGTATTAAAAAAGTGGATATGATTGAGAATGACAGTAACTCCACTGTTAGGTGGGTGAGCTGATGCTGACGCACATAGTGTGCAGAGGTCACCAACTATTGCTATCTGTTGCTATTGTGTATATTGCTACATGCCTCCAAACTTCATTTGGCCTTTGTGTTATCTTTGTTATTGACCTTTATGTCACCTAATTTCTGTAATGATTGTAACCTATTATTTGTAATCCTGTACCTTCACTAATAAATAAATGACCACATATAATATATTTGTCAAATCTATTCAGTGGGGTTCTCTGTTAACTTTTAGGACTTGTGAGAAAATATAATATTGCAGTTATTCATGTTTTTGCTTGCTGATTTCTCATTTTTGAAACTAAATATATATGCATAAAGTAAAATATTTTTAAAAAGCATATGTTTATAGTAATTGACTAATAGACATACCACCCTTAGACAGAATTCATATCACTTTTTAATAATTAACAAAACTAAAAGTGATTAAATAAATTTCCAAATTTTCAATAAAAAGAAAACCATTGTTTCAGCAATGTTTACTCCAGTATACACTATGTACAACTGCTCACAAATATTAGGGGATATTTTAAAATGTTTCGAGAGTGTATTAAACTGTTTTTTAATAAGAACTCAAAACAGAAAACTTTTATTTCTTCAGATTTCTTTAGTCATTGCTGACTCTTTTCTTCAGAAAAGCAACATACCTTGTGACCTGACCAGGTCCATACCAGTACGTTAAGTTGTAATTTTTATTTAAGAAACAGCGCCACCAAGTGTTCAAATTAAGCCGATTTTCTCGCTTTCGTTTCTATAAAACCGAGAGTAAGGAATCCAGGAAGTTTAATCGTCACAACAGACTGAGAATGGCGACTGTGGTTTGTGAGCAGATTATGCGAGTTCTGTGTAATAACCATGGCTGTTTGGAGTTCAGACGGCTGGACGATATGTTGAAGCAGACCTTTACGGTGGATCAGACACTTCTGATGCAGGTACTATCAGATGTCAAGCACTTCAAGATTGTAGGTGAGGAGCTGCGGGATTCGACGTTCAGATCCTTCAGTCCCACAGCTTTAATCATAGCCAGGACTGAACTGCGCATCTGCTCAAATCCCACAAAATGTGAGCAGTGTCAGCAACTGCACCTGTGCAGATACATGGTGTGCGGCAGCTGCAGATTTGGGTAAGTCCTCATTTAGATCTCAAACTAAAAGTCAGACTGAAGCTACTAAACCGTGTAGACGTAGTTAAAAACAATTTACACTGGTGATCTGACTTTTGTGTTGAAGGAGATTGTTGGATGGTACAGTGTTTATATGATCACTTAATGTCACCTAAATACTGGATTAAAATGTTATGCATTCCCACATTTTATAAAGACATCCAAAAAGCCCCAAGACGACAATAAAAATATCATTTATCTATTAAAAATATTGTATATTTTTTAGTGTATCAATTTGATTAAATGTTGTCTGACTTCAGAAGGTGGTCTGGTTTTGTGTTGACAGACTATGAAGAGACTGAGTCATAGCAAAGGATTGTGCAGAACATATTTGTTGTTTTTCAATATTTTAAATATACTGCTCACATGAAATATTTCCTAATATTTGTGAGCAGTGTATTTAATTATGTCGTGTTTCTGGGTGTGTATTTATGTATGCCTATAGTAGGGCTGAACATTATGATGGTACGTGCATTGTGGTGGAAAAACATGTTCTGGTAGAGATTTGGTAGAGAGCATTTCATTTGCGCACGTGACTAAAACAGTGCTGCTTACCTAAGGAGAGTGGGTGGAGTGTTGACTTTATTTACATGCTGAGTGCACAAGGAAGGATGGTGGAGGGGAGGGACATTTGAGAGGCAAAGAATTCTGCAAATACCCGAAGGAACTGTGGGATTAAAAAGGGAGTGACTTCTGGCAAATGTGTAACATTCTGATTGATGATGCACTCTATTCTCTTGAAGCATTGGTCTTTGTACAGGAAGGATACACTAGCTCAGTAGTAACCTGTAAAGTATGGTGGTGGGATTATGGTTTGAAGATACATGAACACCGCAGGTGATGTATTGTTCCCACATTTGCTTGATGCCTAGTGACATAATATTCTAGAAAGACAATACAAGGTGCTATGAGGAACAAGTTCAAAGAGAAGTAGACTGAAGTTATGAAATAGGCAGCACAGTACCCTAATTAAAATGGAACTGTGGATTAGTGATGGTGCATTGCTGTTATATTTGAAACATATAACCATCATGAATTGTCAGGGACAGAAAGTAGATGCCGACACTGAACGATTTTCAGTTGATCTCAAATTTGAGGAAAAATTTTCAAATTGGAATAAAATCAGACCATCACATCAGCAGTTGGGCCAGTGTGTCACGCAACAGCAAAGGCAGGACTGAAGCAGTCATCAAGAGGCCTCCATTCTCAAATCCCATTGTCATCAGATCCCAAACAGAACTTTGATTTGTCACAAAAGACCATACAGTTCCAGTCCATAGCAGGTCATGTTCTTTCTGCTAAGCACCTGGAAATGGTTCAGGTAGATACCTTTTGTGAAGATGTCACCTGTGTCTGGATGGAGGATAACAAAACTGTGAGAGCTGCTCATGCTTGTCGGTGGATCAAGCAATCACCTCTACTGTTGGTCCTTCTGGGCTGTCCATGAGTCTGCCCTCATGGAACCACTGCTCCCAACCCATCCTAACAACAGTGCTGCTTCTTTCGCTTTAAGGTGCCTCCTATGAGTTTGTCAACTGGGCAAAATGCAGTATGTCTTAAAGACAAGTCTAACAGTCACCAATCTCAGACTAAGCGGTAGACCACCCAAAACAGAATCTAAGGCAATCTTGTGGCAAGATCCATTGTCTAATCAAACCACATCTGTAATCATTTACACATTTGCCCAAGACAATGGAATGCCACTCATCTTTCACAATGTGCTATTTTTTTTTGTCTATGTCTGTATGGAGAGATAACATACAACAAATAACACACAAGAGATATGGAGTCAAATACTGTTGACGAATGACTATGTATGTAATGATGAAAGAGAGAACGGAATGAAATCTCAATACATGTCGTTTTCTCCAACAGCATAATGGAAAGTAACCTCAAAAGGATTGCATTCTTGCAAGTGGTGATTACGAAAGATCCCCAGTCTTTGCATAGTCTGGGACTTGTATGCAACAAAAACTCTGTAGATGTGCAAGGTTGTCAGGTTGTCTTTTTAAAGTTTACCATACTATTGTATGGTCAGCCTAAGCTAGATAAGGGATCCAAAACCTATTGATAAGCAATCCAGAAGTCTACTCAATATGAATGCATACATTTTTTGTATGCACTAGTTATTATAACTGACAAATTTGTTTAAGCAATGCCCCTCAACTGACATGACCTTATATGTAAGCATGTGGCGTTATCACATATCTCATAGACAACCTATTTATCTGCCTTTATGCAGGACACCATTAATTATGATCTGAATAAAGTTTTGTGTAAGGTATAGCAATGTATGGGTAGGTCATGTGTGAAGCATAATTTGTTATTATTAATTGATAGCATGAATTTGAGTGTAATGTTATATTTTGGCTGATCAGTGTATAATGGTTATGTTCTAATCTCTCCTCTTGTTAATCCCAGGGATAAGTGCAAGAACTCACATGACTTGAAGTCTCCACATAACTTTGCTGTTTTGAAAAACTACCATCTTCAGTACCTTAATATTAAACAGCTGTTTGGGCTTCTGCTACTGAACGACCCCTCCCTTGTTCCAGAGGTTAGCTTCACATAGATCCCCGAAACATCGCTGTAGCTGTGTGACATTACACAGACTCGTCTTTATTACTCATCTAATTGTCCTCTATTGTTTTTAGATTTGTCCCCATTATAATAAGGGCAATGGAGATCATGGTAGCTGTAAATATAAGACCTCGTGCAAAAGTCTGCATGTCTGCCAGCACTTCCTACAGGAGGACTGTAAATTTGGAGCTGAATGCAAGCGAGCTCATATGTTTGACTCAGCTGCTAAGAAAATTTTAAATGACAGAGGGTTCAGTGACGAAAATATCCGTGATCTTCACAGACTATACAAGAGCAAGCTTCTTCTAGCTGGTCACAATGATAAAACGAGTGAGCTAAAGCTGAGAACTGAAAAAGGTATGGACTACTGGCCTCAACATTTTTTTGCACATTACACAATGGCAAGGATATTTACTGCTCACAAAATTAGGAATTAAATATCTTCTAAGTTTTGTGAGCACTGCTTATAGTTTTATTTTGTTGTGCTGTTTTATTGTATAAACATAATTTATTGCTATATATTGCTAATAATATAATGCTGTAGAACTATATTAGTGTACTGCTGTAGAAGCTCAAGTGCAATGCAGTATAAAGCCATGATCACAGCCTTCCACTGAAAATAACCTTTCCAAAAACAAACAAACAAATAACCCAGACAAACAGAAAAAGCATCAACTACCAAATGTATGCAAATCCCAACAAATGAATGGGATGGGTTATATAGCTGGGCCATATAGCACTACAACCTCACATAATATGGATATACTATAAATTCTATTACCTTCCTCTTTATCTACCTCTGAAAGCAGAGTAACTTGTTTGTCTGCAGTTTCCATGACTATGCTGATACCAACAAGTCCAAGATCACAGTTTTGGCTGTTTTGAATCTGGAGCAGTGAAGATTTTGTTCGTAGAGCGGTGAATTGGGTCTCACCCTCTGGAGCTCTGATAGATAAATTTGAAATTAGTGAATACCAGGACAACGCTATAACTACATACCACAGTGCCAACTGTAAAGTAAAGTGAGGCATAAATTATGGTTAAAAAAAATAATTATTGATTCGAAATGGGTGGTAACTGTTCTGGAATTCTCTTTATTTTCCCATATGTTGATGTGCCTGTGGCTTAAGGGAGGTGTGGAGAAACGTGACTGCCCTACACAGAATCCAGACCTCAGCCTAATCAACCTGTTTGAGATAAACCCTTATCTGATTTCCGTTTACAACTTTAGTATTAGCTGAATGGAATTTAAAAAATCTGGTAGATTGTCCTTACGGAAGAGTGAAGGATGGACTAACAGCATTAATGCACACAGGGAAGAAGGTGTTTGAGAAGCCCATATACTTTTGACCTTTCGTACACATTATACATTCTTACAGTCTCATGCCTGCCATATATGTGACCATGTAACCATTATTTATCAAAAGCTAGTGCTATAGGAGTGAAACCTAAATGATAGTGAAATAAAAGTATGCATTCCTTTACATAACTCTTCCTGTGCAGTCCGACAGCACTCCAGCAACTCAGTGAGTGAGGCAGACCGCAATGAAATCTGCCTGTACTTTGTCCGCAATGGATGCAGTTTCAAAGGTACATCATTAAACTAAATATTGATAAAACTGTGCCAAGCCAAGTATTACTGCACATCCAGACTTTTTAAAATAGAAAGTACTTCTTTTGAAGGATACTTAAACTTATACTTGAAGTACAGTAAGAACTGTATCCACTACATCAGCCTTGAATTGTTTGAGAATGTAGTCTACATGTAACGGATTTATAAATGATCTTTCTTTTAGAGAAATGTGTCCGTATTCATCATGGCCTGCCTTATAAATGGGAGATTTTGGATAAAGATGGTGTAACCTGGAGAGATTTGCTGAATCAGGAGGATGTTGAAAAGGCTTACTGCAATCCAGCTAATGACAAAAGGTGCTTATTAAAAAAGGTTTAAATACATTTGCCGCTCACAGATATGTAGCATCAGATAATTTTATCTAAATAATTGGTCAGTGAGTGTATTTTTGATTCATTTGCTTAACTGAGCTGATGAGCTTTTTCACATGTATCCACAAATCGTATTTGTAGGTGATATGATGCATTTCCACAAATGTGTTTTAAAGATCAGACTTTAGGACATCACTATTCTTTAAAAACAAAAAAGAGCCTTCTCACACCCGATTGTCATCCCATCTGAATACTAGGGGTTCACATACTCTTCCAGTCCTTTTCCAGGGTCCTCTCGCTGTGAGGTAACGGTGCTACCCGCCCTGGACACGTAGTCATTTTCCTCAATAAGTAGATAAACAAGTATAATATTTTTTTTACTAATTAATACTGATTACTTTAATTTCTCTTTATTTACTTTGTGACTGTAAAAATACGAAGTTTGTGGTCATATTAATGCAGAAATATGTACAATTCTAAAGAGCTCACAAAATTTCAGGCATTACTGCAATTTACACATATTGTGTACATGAATGCAGCTTTGGACAACTGCCTGTGGATTTTACCTCAATGACCTGTGGAGGGAAATCGGTACGGCGCCTGTCCACAGCGTCCTCGGTTACCAAACCCCCTCACTTCATATTGACTACTGAGTGGATCTGGTACTGGAAGAATGACCAAGGAAACTGGATTGAATATGGTCAGGGGGTCAGTAACTTTCATTATCAAGTTCAGGATCCAATATTGATTCTGTATTAATACAAACGTCTGAAAATGTCGATTAAATGTATGGCCAGCGATTTGTAGGTCAATGATTATGTAATATTTGTCAGCTGTCAATAAAGTATATGATCAGAGGTAAAAGATAATCAGTCTACCTTTGCTTTTTAAAGTGCTGGGCACCAGACGTCAACAGCTGTTCTTAATCATTCACCAACTGGATTTTGAAAATCATAATTCTATTTAACGTCCACAGAAATCGCTGAAATGCACCATTTGGTTTTCTTGTAGTTTTCATGAACGTGTATGTGAGGGCCATTTAATTCTTAAGTAGAGAAACTTCAGATAATGCTTGAATTGGTTTTTGTAGGAGGATGCAAATCTTTTGTCTACGATCACTTCAAAAACCTTGGAGAACGTATACCTTGCTGAAGTTGAAACAGCAGTCCAATTCGTAATTGGAACTAATAAGTATATGCTCAATCTCAAAGGTAATGGTCCAAACCACTGACTTATCTGCTTTGAGATGTGTTTTGGAGCATTTTCTCACGTTGGCATTTTCATTTCAGATATGTCCCAGAAAAACCTGAAGTACACAACCAAACGAGAAGTACGAAGGAGGCCACGATTCCTTTCAGCTCAGGATGTTAAGGGTAAATCCAAAAGGTAATGTCACTGGGTGTGGTATAATTATGGTAATATAATATGATGACGTAGTATTGTATCTCTTTTCATTGTTACGTTTATTAGCTCAATGTTCACAAAGCTCGTGGCTGGACATATTTGGCCGGTGGACTGTTTTCAATCCAGCAGTGATCAGGTGGTTTAAAACTCCAGCAGCACTTCTCTGTCTGATCCACTTATATCAGTGGAAAACAGACTAACACACCAGCAGCACATCAGTGTCACTGCAGTGCTGAGAATGATCCACTGCCCAAATAGTATCTGATCTGTGGGGGTTCTAAGCATTAGAGAACAGAGTATAAGGAATGCGATAACCGACTGGAATAGTAAAATGTGTACCAACAGGACAGGTAAGGTAGCTTAAATCAGATGATTAACATTACTCATTACTCATAACTGATTATAAATCATTACAATGTTCAACGTTACAATATACAACAACAGTGTTTAAGTTTATATTATAATTATAATACAGTATTTATATAATGCTAATATGAAACAATTGATCTTTTAGTGATGTTCCAGAAAGCCCCGGTAGCTCTATGGTCATTCCTCCTCACTGGGATAAGGGATCCCTGCACAGCTATTCTTACACGGTACACACATCTACTATATACTCATCTGTGCTTGCTCATCAGAACTGAACAAACCTTTGAAATACTTATATCTGTTGTATATATCTGCTATATACTATACTACTGTACACACATTTAATGTACATGCACTATATTACCAAAAGTATTTGCTCACTCAAATGATCTGAATCAGGTGTTCCAATCACTTCCATTGCCAAAGGTGTATAAAATTAAGCAATTAGGCATGCAGACTGTTTTTACAAACATTAGTGAAGGAATAGGTCGCTCTCAGGAATTCAGTGAATTCCGGCGTGGAAACCACCTGTGCAACAAATCCAGTCGTGAAATTTCCTCGCTCCTAAATATTCCACAGTCAACTGTAAGCTGTATTTTAAGAAAACGGAAGTGTTTGGGAACGACAGCAACATACTAAGACATTTTGGACAATCCCATGCCCCCAACTTTGTGGGAACAGTTTGGAGCTGGCCCCTTCCTCTTCTAACATGACATGGATTGCAGAGTCTGTTGTGGAGTCCTGACCTCATCCCAATAGAACACCTTTGGGATGAATTAGAGTGGAGACTGAGAGCCAGGCCTTCTCGTCAAAAATTCCCAGTAACACACACCTAAATGTTGAGGGCACGCCATATTGAGATTAGGAATGGGATGTCACTTAAGCCCATATTCAAGGCAGGTGAGCAAATACTTTTGGCAATATGGTGTATACTGTATACTCATATACTGGATGAAAAGCAACACTCAGGATGTTTCACTATTGGCAGGACTCAGGGTAGAGCTGACTTTTTTTTTCTCAGGACAATAATTTTTTCAGATGCCCCAAACAGTCTGAAGGGGGTTTAATCTGAAAAATGGCATTACCCCAGTCCTCTGTAGTCTAAAATCCCTTTACTTTCTGCAGAATGTCATTCTGAGAAGTGGCTTCTTTGCTGCCCTTCTTGACATCAGATGCACTGGCAACTGACCTCTGCAATTCCTGAGCAAACTCTGCCCTGGTGTTGACCCGATCTCGTAGCTGCATCCTCATTAGAAGTCGTCCCGACACTTGCTTGACTTTCCTGGGCACTCTATACTCCTAACCCTATTCTGCCCTATAATTCAACCACTTTCCTTGAAGTTTTTGATGATTAGATAATTCCAAAATTGTGCAATCGTCAAACCTTTCAACCATGACTGATACTGATACTGATATCTACTGTACGGAAGCACTGTCATCATATACTGTGCACCTATCTAGTTCAGAGACACGCTGTACACGTCTCCTGTACGCACTTCTATTGTGTGCAGCGTCATTTTTGTGAACGGTGATCCTTTCTTAAAGGTTTATGCACTGCATTACACAGCGAGCAGTTTATTAACAAAGCCTGTCATTTTAGCTTATACCTCTGTCAAGCTCCATAGAGGAATACAAAACAGTGCTGACACTGTTTCAACGCACAATGCCCAAAAGCGTCATTCACACCATCAAAAGAGTGCAAAACCCCTCACTCTGGAAGGTCTACCAGTGGTAAGTGCATCTACAATCAGCAACTACTGTTAACTGAACACTGGCACGATTTTAGCATTTACAATATTAAAAATATACTTCTGAACAGACAATTAATTGTAAAAATGCTACTGTTTTCTCAGCAATAGGCTGACCTGTGTCGTTTTCAGGTGTGTTATGCAATGTCGTGTACGTATAAAACATATAATGGTGCGTTTTAGTTATGAAATCCGCCAAATAAATCTTGTAAACTTGAATCTTTTCATGTTTTAAATTAAATGGATACAGAAAAAAAACAAAAAAAGATTTCAGCTGTCTTGCTGATTTTGTGTTTAGGAGATGCGGAAAACCCTATCTGTTGTTTCGTAACAATTCAGTCTGGTTCAGCTGAGGTGCATGAAGCAATAAATCATGACGGAGTTTATGATGCTCAAGAGAGGTGCCTTTTAAAGCCCTAGTGAGAATGGCCCACTTTTCACCCATGATTTAAACCTAGAGGAGTGCCCCAGCTTGGCGGCACAAGCGGTTAGCATGGTCTCCTCACACCTCCAAATGTCCACCGTTCGATCCCAACACTGGCCTGTGGAGAGCTTGCAAGTTCTCGCCATGTGTGCCGGTACTTACTCGGAGTTACTCCCACTATCCAAAGTCGTGTTAGCTGGTCTCAATACATTCCAATATGAATGTGTGACTAGTATCGATTATAACCTTGCTCCTGTCAAGAATAGCCACTGAAGCTGTGGTGATGTTAAATTTAAATATCTACAGGAATAAGTGCGGGTACAGTTTGATATACAGAACAAAGGTTTGCTTCCCAAAATTAAAAGGTTCTTTTCTGAAGAGGAACCACTGAATGTTATGCTTCAACAAGACAGATGCTCACAGATTGCAAATAACTGGTTTGAAAAGTCAATCGGAAATCTGTTTTTGTGTACCCATAACCCATACCACGTTTCTTGCTAAGGATTTCTTGTGCGGTCCATTAAAGCTCAATGTTTTTTTCTGGGAGGGTACTTGATGATCATCTTTTAAGCATATAATATTATCTACTTTTTCTACTGTAAATCAGAAATCTGTTTCATTTTTAACATGTTGAAAGGGCTTCGGAGGAAAACTGGAAGTGCATTACTGCTATTTGGTCAAGAGATATAAACAATAAGACGAATGCAGTTAATTCTATATACACTGCTCGCAAAAGTTAGGGTATATTTCAAAATGAATATGAAGCGATTAATAATAGAAGTCTGTGATTTTATTTCATTAAACAAGATAAGCAAAATAATAAAAACAAAAATGAAAGTCAAAGAAAGATGTTTGATTACATAAATGAGATGGAAACTCAATTATCTTGATTTGAGTAGCAAGTGACATATTCATGTAGGTGAACAGAAGCATGCCAAACTGGACATTGACTGTTCAGAAGGGTGTATGGTCACCAAAGACCAAAACACATTGACAGTGATGGGGCATGGACAGGATCAGACTGTCCAGCAGTTCTTGTGAGATCCTCTTTGCATTCATTTTGAAATAGCCCCTAATTTTTGGAAGCAGTGCATTATATAGTCTCAGTAACTTAACAACAATATGCTTAACAAAAAAATTAAACAATATATAGATGCATTTATGTTTCATTAGTGTTTCAGGTTTAAAGAGTGATAAGAGTAATAATGTTATATATTTGGCTTTCTCCAGGCAGAAAGAGCAGATGAAGGAGAGAAATGGAGGAAAAGATGTCGATGAGAGACAGTTGTTCCATGGCACTGATCAGTCTCTGACAGACGCCATATGTGATCAGAACTTTGACTGGAGGATCTGCGGTGTCCATGGATCACTTTATGGCAAAGGTAATACATGTTTGAATGCTTAAGTTGGGTCATATCTGGTGTAACATGGTGTCTCCATTAATACAATGGGGTTTTTGAATTCTTTTGTACAGGAAGCTACTTTGCGAGAGATGCCAAGTACTCAGATAAATACGCGAAATCCAAGGGAAGCTCTAAAACGATATTTGTTGCTCTTGTCCTTGTCGGAGAATTTACCAAAGGTTCCAGCAGCTTCCTCCGCCCTCCAAAGAAGGCACTTGCGTCAGGATTTTATGATAGCTGCGTGGATAATGAAGCGAACCCTGCTATTTTTGTGATCTTTGAGAAGCACCAGATTTATCCTGAATACGTCATCGAATATTCCTAAGCTGCAGAAACATACAGTGTTAATGTACATAGTCAGACGATAAAATATATATTAGTTTTCTTTCCCGTGATAGACTCGTTACAGCCATTACTGGTACCCTATTAATGCACCTTTTCATGTGTGACAGCTGTTGTTAATGTTGTTACCTTTGACTACAGTTTGATAAATTTGGTTTAATCAATTCGAAATCGACATTTTATCTAGGTTCTGTAGTTGTTGCCCCATATAATCTGTTCTTAATGCTCATACATAGAATCAGTGTTGTGCTTATTGTACTAATAGATTTTTGCTAGTAGTTCCCGAAGTGAATATGCATATGTGCAGTAATTTACTAAAGACAATTTACATTAAACATTTATAGAAGGCATTTGTAGTATGCGCGTGCTTCCATGGAGTTCATGCATTTATCAGAAATATTGTTATAGTATGCCCAGACCATCATCCGTATGTTTTATTGCTGTTACAGTAACAAGAACAGTCTCATTTCTTTAAAATTAATCATTCATTTGTGTAACCAGGTTGCTAGTTTACTATTAAAATATATTGATAATCAGTTAAATTAACCTGCAACGCTGATAGGTAATAGTTGATTAACTCTGTGGATGAACTGTAGTTTGATAGACTTTCTATATTTTGTGTCATTCAGTTCACTATATATGCAAATCCTAATTCATCATTAATTACTCAAATTTTAAAAGTATGATTTGAAATCATCAAACCATGTTTACAGTATTACTACTACAAAATCTACTCTGATACATCATGAAAACTCCCTCTCTGGGTAATTTTAACATAAATGCCGTTCTTGGGTCCCAGAGTGTTATGAGACTTCAACTCAAGTGGAACCTGTAAGACATGAAAATGAATGTTAATGAAGAAAAGTCTTAGGACACCATTTAAAATCTTGTTTTAGTAACGGTATAATGACCATATATAATGATTGGATCCAAAAATATCAAACTTGGTTTGGTCTTCATTCCAATATTTGTGAGCTTTTGCATACCTTAGAATGTTCCACTTACAAAAAAGTGTTTTTTTAACTGCTACCCTTCAGTAAAGATCCTTATTAAGTCCTTATTAAGCTTCTTTGGATTTGAGAAGGGTCAACTTGGAATCCTGATGAAGCCATCAGGTCACTGTAGATACTTTCTACTGTAGTCTGTAGGAGCCTGTAGGCTGGTGTTGGTGTGTATGTGTATGTGTGTGTGTGTGTGTGTGTGTGTGTGTGTGTGTGTGTGTGTGTGTTTGTTCATTCAGATTCTGGTTATATGATATGATATGGTTAAAAAGGGATGTCTAGTCCCTGTCTAGCTTTGCATTTAGACATGCATGGCCAATTGTACCAGTGTGACACTACACTACACTACACTACTGTCCAATACTGTAAGATGCACACACCTTTGTGTCCTCACAGGCTATCACATTAAATCTTCTGAAGATGTTGACCAATGCCATCTTTATCTCCAGCTGGGCCAATCTCATGCCCACACAGCTGCGAGGTCCTGCTCCAAACGGCAGATACACAAAAGGATGTCTGCTGGCCTTGGCTTCAGGGCTGAACCTAAAAAAGTGGGAGAGAGATCAGCCCTTCAGCAACAAAAACAGCCAGCACATTCCTCCACATTATAACAAAAATAACAGAATTATTTCAAGTTTAAAAGTTCAGAACGTGGGCAGATTAAATCTAAATATAATATCTGAATATCTTAACCTATTAGATGTATAAAATAGGTCTCTGAAACGAAGATCTTTTTTGTGAACAAATGATGGCCATTAATGAGGAGTTCAATGGCAACTGTTATCACAAACCTTCGGTTGGTCGTTGGTTAATGTCTGCTAAATGAAAGGTTGTAAGATCAAATCCTAGTTATGCCAAGCTGCCACAGTGTTGAGCAGGATTTTTAACCTTCACCTCAGCAAGTTCCATTGTAAGTCACCCGAAATAAGGACATTTTCTTACTGCTCTGACTGTAAAGTCAGGATAGTGAAAGAGTCATCGCAAAATTATTCAATATTCCTTCCCTAGATATTGTGAAAAACAGGAGAAGTAAATGAGGATACAATGAAGATGGATCACAGCTTTAATCCTTTGTGGGTTTTTTTCTTTTGCTCTTTTTGTGTGAGTAGTTTGTCATAAAATCTGTTCAGTCTGAGGTTCATCAAATAAATGTACATGCACGCAATGTAGCAGATAAAGTAAAAGGTATAGTCCAAGCAATTGTGATTTAAGGGCCTTGCTCAATCGTCCAATAATATCAGTTTGGCAGTTGTGGCATTCCTGAAACTATTGGTCACTAGTCCATTCCTTAACTGCTACACCACCAATGTACATTTGAGCCATGTGGACACATTTATTTTTGGAATTCATCATTAATGCAGTGGGAAGACAGACTGCAGTGCTAAAGAAGTGAAGGTCTGTGGGATATAAACCCTTACCTTTCTGGGATGAATTTGTCCGGCTCAGGCCAGTGTTCTGGATTGGAATGCAGGAAGCCTGCTGGAATCTCTAGAGTAGCTCCTTTAGGCAGGTGCTGTCCATTTATCATACAATCATTCTCAATATCTCTAGCATATCTGCAATGCAGAAGAAAGACAAAATAACCCAATGCAAATCTGAAATCTGCATCCTTGTAGTTTTTACTATAAGTTTTAGATTACAGTAGAAACACAAAATGTCAAATATTCATACCTGAATGCAGGAGGATAGAGTCTTAGGGCCTCACATAACACCATCTCTAAGTATTTCAGCTCCTGAACATTGTTGTAATTTGCTGAATCCTACAGGACGAAGGACCAACAAATACATGAATAATAAAAGTCAACTTTCACCTATTGCTTACACTGGATTATTATCTGGATTGTTTTTAGTTGCTGCCTAAAAAGCAAATAAATAATTAAAAAACAGCAATAACAATATACATAAGAGGCAAACACAACAAATTTGTGCAAAATCTCATGATCCACATTAATTCAGCATGATTTCTTAATATACCAAAGATCTCGTGAGGTTACTGAATGCTTTCTCTGCCTTCTGGTGCCCCCATAAGTAATCATTGAGCATCCTTGATGTTCAAGTGTGTGTGTATGTGTGTATATATATATATATATACATACATACATATATATATACATACATACACACACACACACATACACACACATCTCAGAGTTCAAATTCTGTCTCTGCCAAGCTACCACGCTTAGTCTTTGAGCAAGACCCTTGGTTGTTCAGCTTTGTTTAAGTGTGTGTTAAGATGCATGTAACATGCCATAAGCCATATAAACGGGCCTGTGGTAGCCTAGCGGTTAAGGTACTGGACTCTGGACCAGAAGGTCAAATCAAATCCCACCTCTGGCAAGTTGCCACAGTTGGGTCCTTAAGCAAGACCCTTAACCCACAATTGCTTAAAAATGTGAGACTATTAATTGTAAGTCGCTCTGGATAAGAGCGTCTGCTAAATGCTGGAAATGTAAACGCCAGGGATATGGACACTTTGTAGCACATTGTGAGCTTGAGGGCACTCAAGCAGTTTTACCCACATGCTTCATAACACCATATTCAGGAGTTCATGACAATACAAGAAAAAGTTTAGCCTCTTGATCATATCTGCTTTGCAAAAATATCAATAGGGCATTTCTGGTCAAATAAAGATTAAAGAACAAATAATTTGCATTTTATTTTTAATTAATAAAAAATGCAGTTCTGGTTAGTGTCAATCTGCTTTGAAGAACGTTGCTACTCATCTTTGTTGCACCTGGTGTAGTGGTAGTCATGCCCAGCAGGGGGCTGCATTGCAACGGATTTCAAAGTCTCTTTGAAACGAAAACTCATTATTGTAGATAACCTAGCGAGAGGAACCCCATCGGTTTATCAAACTATAATAGATTGACTTATTGCGTGCTAATCTTCCAGTCAAACACAAATTCGATTTCACATCTGGCTTTATTAAGGTATTATTATTATTGCAAGTAATTTACTGAAAGCAGTATATTAGTCTAAATACAGTACTAAACAGATTTTAACCTTGCGTGGTTGAATGACAGCTCTCGGAGCATGGCTGTAGGAACATGAGGGTCATGGACTGCCTATGAACTTCTCCAGCCCCCCCCCTTATCAAATCCCCAGTCTGCCAGACAGTATGTGGCTAAAATAAATGGCTCGGCTGCTTGAAATCATTCTGCTTTAGCGATGAAGGCAGCAGCCGGAGGGGCCAAAAGAGCAGGCGGGGTGAGGGAGGCTGCCACGCTACACATACACAAGTTCTACAGACGGCCTCGTCGTCTGGCTGGCCTGTCACTTCTTGTTGGCAGCTGCACTATTCCAGACCAGAGTGACATGTCCTTAACGAAAGGCTCGGTGGAGAGCCTGGGAGGACGGAGGCGTGCACTGTGTAAGATGTGCTTTTTAATAACACTCACCCAAAAAGCAAACTGGGCAAATATGAAGTGAATTTTTACCCTAGTTTCTTGTCTACCAAAGCAAAATTGGACAGGGTCAGAAAATGCAAGGTGAGTAGGTGCATTAGGTATCAATTGTCCACCTCTAACGGACCACATGGACTAAAATAGCCTACTGTGTGATTATTCAGGTACTCATTGTGATAGGTCTTCAATAAATTAAACAAACTGGTGAGCCAATGATCTGTCACTAGTCTGTTCTGAGCAAAATGCAGATGTTTTATTTAATCAATGATTGACTAAACTATGCATACTTGATGCTTGTTTTATTTAACACAACTCTAAGCGGCAATGGCTATTTCAAGACAGGGTTACATCGACCAACATGGTTAAAATGAAATGAGTCATACATACTACTATCAGGCCAGTTTAGCATAATCGATTAACCCAGTGCATTTGGAAGAAACAGGAGAGGTGGAGTCCAAGGCCAGGATCAAACCCGGGATGCTTGAGCTGCGAGGGCATGCTAGATGATACGTGTCTAACATTCACTGCCTAAGATGATCTAGAGTTTTGAGAGAATCATTTCCTTCAAACAAGAAAATACATCCCATCATCCTTTAGATGCAGATGTAGAAGGATCTGTCAGGTAGATTTTAATTAATATGTAATTCATGGCATTTTATCCTGAGAATGGAGACTGAAATGTTGATCTATTCAACACTAAATTATGCATGAAAGTATGCACATTTTCCAAGCATCCTGTTGCTTAATAGCCACCTAGAGGCACAAACATAGCTTTCCTGTTCCTCTGTTGAGACTGAAGTATATCAATACATTTCAGTCATGGGAACCGTAAGGATATTATAATTTCATAATTCTGTTGCTGCACTGCTTTGCCCTCTGTCTACTCTTAATGTAATAAAAATACAGTGATATTTATACCTGGGATATAAATAGAAATGCACTAAGTAATACAAGTTTGACTTGAGAGTTAATATTTGGGGTACAAGTAAGCACAATTGCTCCTTCTTTTAGTTTTTAAGTCACACATTAACACTGTTTCCTAAAGTGAAAATATTTACTAGATCACTGTGTTGTGTCTCTTAAAAGGCCTGGCATGCCAGAACTCAAACAAATGACTTTACTGTGCAGCACAAAAAAGTGGTGAGCTAAAGCATTAATGCATATTTCCTTTTAACGTATAAATAAAATACGCCCACACTGGACAGGGGACTGGTCCGTCACACAGTTGCATTCCAAGGTGAGCCCAGGATTCAGAGGGAACACAGATCTTCAGTTTCATAATTTTTGAAGCTGTTTTAAGATGCAAAATTATTTCCTTTACATATTTCCAAAGACATTAAAATGACTAATATCTGGCTGTTTGTGGTTTATAATGTTTGCATAAATAAAAATATATGGTTAATGAGCAGCTACTAATTCAATACACAATACGAAAATGCTGATTTACTTGGATTTTCATACACAGCCATCTGTAGGGTTTACAGAGAACGGTCAAAAAAGGAAAAGATCCAGTGAGTGGCAGTTCTACCTCTAAAAATACCTGGTTGATGCCAGAGATCAAATGATCACAGGATAGCCAGACTGGTTTAAGCTGACATAAAGGCAAAAGTAACTCAAATAAGCACTTGTTACAACCAAGGTATGCAGAAGAGTAACTTACATCAAACCTGGAAGCAGATGGGCTATAGCAGCCAAAGACACACAGCTATTCCTTTTAGCTAAGACCGTATAACTTTGGACACAGTTATTGCCATAAAACAACACAAAAGCATGGATTCATCTGGTGGGTTCAGGCTGGTGGTGATGGTGAAAAGGTGTGGAGGACATTTTCTTGGCAAACTTTGGGCACCAAAATGGCAGCTGAGCAGCTTTTACACACCACAGCCTACCCGAGTATTGTTGCTGACCATGTCCTGATCTCTCATCCTTTATAAAAATGGACCAAGGACACCACTTGACTTTTTTAAGCTATAGTCTAAAGCTACAGTCATGCAATCTCCACAGACAAACACTGGCAATAGAACAGTGGATGTACAGATCAGCTCAGTGAACTGAACAATAGCACTGGCAAAGGATGCTGCCTTTGTAACAAGTCTGTTAGTCTTGTTATAGGTGCCTGGTCAACTATAAATGCTGTTATTGTAAAGTGGAAATGTCCTGGGACAACAATCACACAAGCTCACATAAACTGCCTGCTGAGTACTGAAGCAATTAATGGGGACCAAATTGCAGTATGTCTGTGAAAGCAACATCAGAACTATTTGTCAAGGGATTCATGCATTGGGCTTTCATGGCTGATAAGCTACACACAAGCCTAAAACCACCATGCGCAATGCTGTGTTGGTAGCAAAACTCAGAACCACTGACCTTTAGGGATTTTAATGATGGTTAAAATCATGGTTTTTGATGATGTTGAAAACATACTCTAGTATAGTATAATTCTTCCATCTGCCATACCAACCTACTTCAGTTTAGGGCAGCACAAGGCCCAAGATGGAAATCAACCCTGGTCAGGGCACAAATCCATCGCATGGGGCGCGCGCACACACACACACACACACACACACACACACACACACACACACACACACACACACACACACACACACA
>JAUZST010069307.1:0-22034 GCA_034779995.1 Parotocinclus haroldoi | reverse complement strand
AGTATCTATACATTGTGTTGTAGATCGTTTCGAAAAACTTGGTTGCAAATTTATTTTTCAATGAACAAAGTTGGTAACTAACAGTAGTTCTTGTTTGTACGTTCGCTATACGTGTAAATCACACAATAAAGGTTTAATAAACATTTAATATTTTATTATAGCACGTCCCGTCTTGTAACTTGGGGCATGTTGGTTTAATCGGACCAGCCTGTTATTAGGACCAAAACGATCTCGTCCCGATGTGGTCCAATTAACCGGCTGTATTTAAATAGTAATCACATGTATTGTGTTAAATGTCAGGCACGTCCATGTCGTCACACCCTACCTGGAAGCTTAAACTACACCGCCTCTTGCCGGAGGTAGGGTACAAACCAGGGTGGTTCAACACGCTGATTCACTTCTTGCAAATTGAGGTTTCAGTTGTGGTTCATGCAAGCAGAGGGAATGAGTTTGTTTGGAATGTGTTTACCTGTACCTCATGTTCTGTTTCTTTTTACACTGGAGCATTGTCTCAAAAAGCAGCTTTATAATCTTATATCACACGGATTCCCGTAATGCACAGAACGGTTTGTAATGCAGAAATGGCAGCTACAGCTAAAGCATTGTGTTCACAGCCCATCTTAATAAGCAAGGAAAATAGCACAAGTTCTGTGTGGAAGTATTTTGGATTAAAGCAGATAAAGATGCAAAGCCAAAGAACACGAACAAGCCGGTTTGCAAGCGGTGTTTCAGGACCGCTCAACAAAGAGCGTTAACACAACAAACCTGGTCAAACACCCGAAGGACCGACACGCAGAGATTTATACAAATATTCCAAGACTTTGGCAGTTATTCCCATTTTCAGTATTACGAAAACATATAAGAAAGTCTCTGATCATCTATCGTCTTAATATTATTTATTTGTTTTGCTTAGCATCGCCATCGGCATCAGTGGCCGTCTCAAGCGTCACGCACAAGGTTGTATCATTTCTAGTTATATAGACAATGGCAATTTAGAGACGCTAATATTTTATATAGTTTTTCTGTCAGCAGTATAAATATGGTAGGATGATGGGGCCATACACTATGAGGCAGCACGGTGGGCAGCACGCTGCCTCACAGCAAGAAGGTCCCGGGTTCAATCCCAGGGTGGAGTGATCTGGGTCCTATCTGTGTGCATCCTCTCCGTGTCTGTGTGGGTTTACTCTGGGTTCTCCTTAGTGTGTGACTGTGTGCGCCCTACAATGGATTGGTGTCCCATCTAGGGTTGTTCCTGTCCTTGTGCCCAGAGTTGTTGGGTTAAGCAGAAGATAATTATATTATTATTATTTTATATTAGTATTATAAATTATATTATAAGATAAGAGATTTAGTGAGAGTGAGTGTGAGAGAGGAAAAGCCCAGAATGGTAGGAGAGCAGCACTAATGAGACTGCCTGAGCCGTGCACAGAACAAACCGACGTGATACGGATAACAGGAGCAATGACGAGCTGAAATAATTACGATTAAGTAATGTATTTAAATAACACATTAAAACAAGAATGTTAAACAGTACAAACAGTGACCATGGTATGAGCCTTGTTAAGTCGTCCTTAGGAGCAAAACTGTTGGTGGAGTGTCACGCTTAGCAGTGCATGAAAACAATCCCGAGTAAAATGGTCCGAGTAACATAAACATGAACCGTTTGTCATTTAAAATAGTCATACAAAGAAAGCTGTTTTAACAATCAACAGTAAACTCTTCCTTAAGGTAACCACTTAACTTATTTTTTTCATTTGATTAACAAGTCTTTGTCTGCTCATGGCACTTTGCTTACAAATCACATCTCCTCTCGTTCCCTGGCATCCTCGTCGTTTAAGGGGTACGGTGTGAGGTCCAGCGATAGGAGGCGACTGAACATGCACTCATCAAACTGTAGGGGGAGACAGAGAGAAGCTCATGCCTGGCCCTTGCTACATACAGAACGAGTATACCGCTTCGTTCCTCATAACTCCATTGGGAAAACATACAAACTTCCAATTGAGCCAATATGGTGGCTGTCAGTATGGCGGCCATGTTCATAGCCTAAAAGATAGACCCCCTCACCCACTGCTTGCTGCTGTATTCAGATATGTCATTTTGCTCTTTTTGATTCTTGTGACTTTTGACTCACCCTGTGTATATATATAACTTTTCAATTATGAAGCTTCTCACTTTATATTGAATTTAAATGTCTATGTGCAAGTGTGACATACCTGAGAATGCGTATGTGCTTGTGTGTGTGTGTTGTACCTCAGAGTACACTCCCAGCAAAGCGTCTGATCGTGAATAAAACTCTTCCTTCAGCGAGATGACGACAATCTGAACATTTTCTCTGGACTGATCTCTAAGAAAGCTGGTCACCTGCACAGCCAACAAACAAAACGATTCCTTGCTTATGGTTGAAGATGATGTAAAGATACATGTGATGTAAACCGGTGATTATACCAGCATTTAGGGATTTTTCACATTTCTTCCCCTACTGTGCAATATAAAGGATTAAAGGAGTCTAGAGGAATTTCAGTGTGTAAAAGGCAAACTGACGAAATCTGTGCTGAAAGTCTGATTCATCAGGCGCCACTGCATCAAGCCGTGATTCATCAATAGATGATAGAACCTGAGCAAGGAATCACGTTTGCAAACCTTTATTAAACCTTTTTCCAGCACTACAATGCACTTCCAAATGCCGCTTAAAACTTTACTGTGAAACAGAAGTCTCGTATAAACCATTTCCAGAAGCTGCATTGACTTCTGTGGACTTGGAGGCATCTGGGATGAACCATCACACAGTTAAAATGTGTATTGAGGTCAGAAGAATCAATGTTCTAAGTATAGTAGTATATTATACGCAACATGTGGCAATGTCAGCCCAGCACTGTTTGGGACAAAATAACACCAGAAAACAAACTTGTGAAAAGGAATGGCAATGTCATACAAAGTGATAAATGCGTTTTGGGGTCTTTTGCAGGTCTGAAGTAGATGTTTATTAACAAATTAAATTACGTTGACCAGACAAAACATGGAATATCTTTGGTTCATATTCACTGCAATTAAACAAAATTCTAATTCATTATAGTATTTACAATATTTATGTATTGTATAGTAGTGTATTTATATTATATAGTATTATTTGCATTTTCCATACATGTTTTTGGATTTGGGCATGCATGCCTCTTCGATTCTTTCCACTTCGTCATTTTCTAAACTCCACATTTTATACCTTATTTAGCAGTTCTATATGGGATACTGTACGAGATTTCTTGCCTTGCCGATGTTTGTGTTGTCCAAGGCAGCATCCACCTCGTCCAGTACAAAGAATGGGGCAGGACGGAAGCTGTACAAAATGAAACAAGAAAAAACGACCATCGTCAGAGCGGCTTAGAAAATCGTTTTGATAAGCCTTGATTAGATCCTTATTCACATTAGTACAGAATATTTCCTCCATTGGATGTTCTGACAACAAAAATGGCCATTCAGATAAACAAATTCAAAATTTCCATTCTCATTAAATACCGCAAGAGGAAAAATAAATGTTACGTCTAATCCTGGACTACCTGTGGATGGCAAACACCAGAGCGAGGGCGGCGATAGACTTCTCTCCTCCTGACAGGTTGTCCATAGCCATAAATCTCTTGCCAGGGGCCACGCAGTTGTAGCTGATACCACCCAGATAAGGCTCGTCAGGATTCTCAGGACTAAGAATAGCCTGGTTAGAAAATTAAAAAGCAATAAAGATGATATAAAGGAAAACCTGGGCGCTCGAGTGGCACAGCGGTGTAATCCCTTAGCCTGCAGCCTGGCTGGGTACTGCACAGACACAACTGTCTATGACTGCAGAAAAGGTACGCCAGATGAGTGACCATCTGCCTGTTTGCCGTAGAAATCAGGATGGGGCAGGAGCAAGCCCTATTCAGCAATGCAACTGATCGCCTGTGAATTTAAACACCCCCTTGTGCCACGCGTGACTCTCCCATAGTCACCAATCACATTTCACTAGGGAGTGTGGGACTGGGAAATTGTGCCAAACAAATATTAAGAAAGTTTCTTAAACATCATCTTCCAATATTATTTCTCACAGGGTCACGGGAGGGTCACAAGCCAGAGCCGAGCAGTCAGTTACAGGACTAGATAGGAGTAGCTGCAAAGCCAATATCACCCCCCCCCCACACACACACCCCCCACCTCCCTATCAAAATGCTGAAAAATAAAGATATTTTTTTCCTCCCTTCTCAGTAGATTCTTAAGTAGGAACATCCGAGGAACAAGCAATTTAAAAAGTCTGGCTTAAGCAAGGGGGAGAGGAATCCCATCTTTCCCACACAGACAGACACCTGGGCACTGTCGTTCCTGCAAAGCTTTTTGTAGATCTGGTTGATGGCGACAGACACGTGTTCCAAGCACTGGCTGAAGAGACGAAAGCGCTTGGCCTTCACCTGCTCAAACTCCTGATGCCGTTTCTTTGCTACACTTGTGCTTGCCTCAAACGCTAAGACAAACAAAATAAGATAATGAGAAAATATAGATTGTTTGTTCCACAGTTTTCCTCTTCTGATATTGATTCAAACATCCAAACTCAGGCGTCAGCAATTCAAAAATCCAAAAATATTGTATTTAAATACTTCGTTGCACAGAATACAATCAAATTAAGTAGCTATTTTGAAAGTGCATTAACACGGAGCAACAAACTAAAAGGGTAATACAAATGACACACCATAATTATTAACAATAAAAAAGTATACAGAAAAACAAAACAATCAGTAGTTTTTAGTAATGAAATAATTAGAGGTTTAACAATAGAAAAATGTCAAAGTTTGCACCCTATCAATGTTATCGCAGAGATACCGGACCATTTTAATAGAGGTTTTTACACACAAAAAAGTTTGACCATGCTAGCTGACCATGATAACAGGGTCTCATTTATAATGTAAGGTAGCAGTTAATTCAATTATCAAGTTTCCCTCATCCAGAAATACTCTTCACTCAGCAATAAGGTGAAGACACAATTCTAATAAAACAACTTGCTTATCTTCTTTATGGTTGTTTTTACCTACATCACATCCTAAGTGTGCTGGACTATGGACCAGAAGGTCGAGGGTTCAAATTCCACCTCTGCCAAGCTACCACAGTTGGGTCCCTGAGCAAGGCCCTTGACCCAAATTGCTTGGATTGTAAAGACTGTATGAATTGTAAGTCGCTCTGGATAAGGGCGTCTGCTAAATGACATAAATGTAAATGTTCTTCAGCCGTTTCCTATTTGTCCATGAGGTGTGACCTATAAATGCAAATCTGTAAGTCTATTTAATGTATTTACTAAGGCCAGCATCCAGACTCTCAGATCCTACCCTACAAGACCAATAATTTTTCTGAACGTGTTGTATGTAATGTTTGTACGTTTTACCATCCACCACGTCACGAAAGCTTTCTTTCACCTCCATCATTCTCTCCAAAGCCTTTAGGTTAGGTGGTTTGGACACCTGAATTAATCTGTCAAAAGTGGACACTTTCTCTCTCAGCTCCTCCAGCTGGGCCTCCACCTCCAGCTCTTCAGTCAAATTCTATATACACGCACACACGCGCGCACACACACACACACACACACACACACACAAGCATGTGCTTGTTTACCTAGCTAGTGTGCATAGATAAATCAACACTGTTTCAACATTAGGAGTGTAACGTTACACATCGTTAAACACAATTCTGACAAATTGCATCTCCTTGCAATTTGAGGGCAGAGGGCAAAGTCATGCTCACAGATGCATATTAATCTAAATTCAGAGGACTAAACATTCTTTTTCTTAACATTTTTGCACTCATTATTTTGAATGTTTTTTCTCGAGGAATAAAAAAAGGGAATGTTTTCTCTCGTTAATTTAAGATGTGGTGAAGCTAAAATAGAGCATTTTGTCACTTCTTTTACTTTCTGGCAACTAAAAGTTAAAAAAATGTATACGAGAAAATGCATATTGTTTTGCACTGAAAATACTTAATTGACTTTTATGTAAAATCCATAATCACAAGGAAAACAAATGTGATCACATTATCGATTATCGAGTGACACCAATTAACCTAACACATGGACTGTGGGAGGCAACCGGAGTACCCGGAGTAAACCCACGCAGATTACATGCAGACTCCACCCTGGAATTGAACCCGGGACCTTCTCGCTGTGACACAGCTGTGCTACCCCACCGAGCCCCCATGCTGCCCAATAAATAAATGTCCAGAAATAATATTTGGTGTCACTTATATAACTGGTTTCAATGTATTTGTTTTTAGGACTTGGTCCTCGTTAAGGGAAATTTATGCAGCGACAGAAAAATGAGCTGACAATGAGTTCACAAAATTTCACAAACCGCAGTAAGTGTATTTACCCTGAATAGGATAACTAGTGTGTGTCAGTTTGTGTGTTTGCTAAGCCTTACCTTCAGGTCATTATGCAGGGGTCCATAGTCAAACACCATCTGTCCCTCGTGCTCATAGATGTCCGTTGTGTAGGTACTGACAGACTCTGAATCCAGCTTTAACAGAGAGCAGAGAGCTAACTGTAAGACTCTGGGGCCAGCAGGGCCATGGTGTTAGAGCGTACTCACATTAGGCCATCTGTACTGTGCTCGGGCACGATTGACCTCTAAAGGACTTGAGCGTAAATGGCATATAGTGTGATCACGAATCGTGCCCGAGCCCAGAAAACAGCGCCAGCACAAGAAGCCAAAATCACGACATTAAAGAGTTGTGTGTAGACGCACAAAATGAAAGAAAAAAAGGCACAAATGCATTAATTACTTGGGCACATTGATTCAAACATTAAGTTGTTGTGCTGTACCAAAGAGCACATTTCAGGGACGCAAGTGTGGGCGTGACCCAAAAGAGGGGGGGGGGGGGGGTTCCAATCACGCTCAAGCACAGTTCAAGGCAACGGGACTCAGTGTGAGTATGCCCTTACATACACCCTCCATCTGATTTTGAGATGCCCAAACTCACATATTTTAAATATTTGTCACTGTAGCCTAAAGAAGCTGTTTATTCTGGGATATTTTAAAGTTTTCTTTAAGAGTGCGTACACATTACCTGTATTATCTACTTGGATTCTAATGAAGAGACTGAGAAATACAGATACAGGTCCTCGTCCCATTGTTAAAACAACAGATCTGATGGGAGCCTAAGACTTTTGTACAGCGATGTATTTTCATCTTTCACAATCTGTAATTCGCCCCTCTGTCAATACCTGGATGTCACTGATCTCGTCCAGGGTCCCTGAGAGCAGAGTGAGGGGCAGGCCCTCGATTTTGCAGCCCAACAGCATGTTGTGCTTGCAGAGTCTTTGATGTTCCAACGCAGTTTCCACAGAAATCGTCTCCTTCTGCTGCTTCACCAACTCCCTGAAGACGACAGAGTGAGAACGATACAGGAAGTTTAACTATTGTTCTTTATTAACTCAAATTGATTCACAATAATGCAACACATTAAACGTGTTTATTAAACGTTAGTATAGCGTAGTCGCGTGCAGTCGAACCAGTTACCAGCGTGTCGTTTCCAGACTAAAACGAGAGTCGCCCTTAAATTTTAGCCGTTGTAGAAATGCTCAAAATATCCAAAAATGGCACTTTCACTTTTAAGCTGTCAGAAACCAAAGAAATCTGGGCCACAGTGTGAAGACAAACGCAAACAAATAAAGGTTTCCTCACTCCCACAGATATGAACAAAAGTTTTACTAGCAGATGATGTGATAAAAGTGCAGGACACATGAGAAAAATCTCCCAATTGTCAGCAGCACAAGACTGGGTCAAAGCCATGCGAGAACACCTGGGAAGGAATTTGGAATCTGGACGCCAGTGTCGGACCAGTTGTAAGAAAGGTGTAAACTCACTTTAAGTGTTAAAAAAGCTTAGGAAGCTGTGGGCAGTCTGAGAAAATTAATACGAGGCATTTTTAAAGACAATGCTGTCGGCTTTGGATTCGGCCAATAGTATAGTTAGCACAACACTAACTAAAATACCTGGACTTCTCCTGAAGGTCTTTGGCTTTCTTGTCCAGTTCAGCCTTCGCATCGCTAACATAAGACTTCTGTACTACCAGCAGGTTCTTCAGATCCAGGAGTTTTGACTGAGACTCGTCTACTGCAGCGAGCAGCCTCTCCTCCTCCTAAACACCAACAACATTTCTACACTGCACATATGACCTTTTATAAATTGATTTATTCTACTTCTTTTCTCTCCCAGTTTGATCTGCCTACTTCCTCAATCTACTGAGCGATGGGATGGCTGCTTCTTTTTAAAACCACAGCTTTCTACCTTAATTGCTGGAGCCTGCTGTGTCTGATAGAGGCCACTGTTGCAACGACAGGGAGATTAGACCTCTTCTGGCCTGCCCTTGCTCATACATGGCCAACTGTTTTTTGCTTTTAGTTACTGTTGTTTTTATTAGACAAAGAAAGAAAGTCAACTTGCCCTTTTTAATGTCAGAACAGCATCTTCCTCTTTCCTAATGGACTCCTTTTGTTTAGTAATGACTCTGCGCTGTTCGTGGAGCTGCTCCTGCTCATACTCAATCTGCATGTTCAGTCGCGTTCGCTGAGATTCAAACTGCAGCCTGGGGAGAACAGGTCATATACCTAATATTACCTGTAATAGCGTGGTTACCTTTAAACTATCGTAATTACTATTCGATTCTATTCGAGTCACGATACTCATTTTCTCACGACTATTGATTTCCTTACTTATTTCCGTAGAGTAACTAATGGACATTTTCTTGGACAGGTTTTTTTAACAATACAACTTTAGTGCTTTGCAATTCACACAAACAAAAAAGACACAATGCATCAAAATGACCTATTCCAGCTCTGTACAATATATCTTATATACACTATTTATTTTTATTCAGTCAACGCAATACTAATTGAAAAAGTTGACGCCCCCTCGTTGCCTTTCCCTGTAAGAATGTGGGTTGATAAAAGCAGCAGCCAGAGCTTCATAACATCGCTCACTTGTTACTAGGGTACCATGAAGAGGGCGCACTATCATCTCTGTTTGTCGCGATCAGAAAAGGGGATCCCCAGGTTACAAATTGTTGTACGAGGCAAAAATAGAGAAGAGAAACATTTCCAAATGTTCTTCGGAAAAGAAAATAGTTTACTGCTGTGGTATATTTCCATGTGTCCCTGATTATGATGAGGAAAGAAAAAAGGCCTGAAGAAAGCATGCACTAAACATGCAATACTCAACGTGATCACCCTAGCGTCTTATGCATCCTGTGTCTTTGGGTGTGTAATAGGCTTACCGCTTTTTCTCCAGCTCCTCCTGCTGATTCAGATAATCCTGCTCATACTCACGAATGTTGGCCACACCGATTTCAGCACAGAAGTCTGAGAAAACCATGTCCTCCATCTACAGCAGGAAATAAATGTCTTTTAAAAGCACTTGGTATGTACTGATGAGGTAGGAAATTTGTATTGCTTCATGAGCACCAAACTAAAGTTTTTGTTAGCATAGAAATATGGTTTTATTCAGGACAAGGACCTAGACACATTGATTCCAAGTCAGGACCAAGACTTTTTAATAGTTGAGTCCAAAACAAGAGTGAGACAGGGACTGACCGAGGTCAGACAAGATTATGATTTATCGTACAAGAACGAAAACGATTCATTATTCACAAAATATATTCATAATATATATTATATATCCATTGTAGGACATACACACAGTCACACACTAAGAGTCACTTTAGAGACACCAATTAACCTATCACGCATGTCTTTGGACTGTGGGAGGAAACCGGAGAATCCTGAGTAAATCCACACAGACACAGGGAGGACCCAGGCCGATCCACCCTGGGATTGAACCCAGGACCTTCTTGCAAGTTTTTTTAATTAAATGTGAAAACATAATAACGATCTTTCAATCTGCTGTCAAACAAAAGCTATTTTAAACTTTACTAAGTAAACTGAGCAGGTAAAAATGCACACTTACAATGTTAAGGTCAGTAACGCTAAATTAAACATGTTTATTGCCTGGATAGTGAATAAGAAGAGCTATAACTTATTTTTCCCGCTTAGCCAATCTAAGTGCTGATTTTATTTAGCCATGTAAAGAGAGGACTGATTCTTTCTTTAATTGATTGTTCATATTCAATAACGATAGACAGTAAAGTTCCGTTTATAATTAGCATTAACTCAGACAGATGCAACGGACTCGACTGGTCTTGATCATTTCTGAGTCCATCTCACCCCAAGACCCACCCCTTGTTTCTGGTCTTGTGACTGAGAGTATATCCATACAACGCTACAAATATATCAACTCAATCTAAAGTGAAAAGAGCAGTTGCACTGCGTGAGAGAGTCACCTGATTGACATTATCCTTAATGACCATCATCTCACTGTTCTTAACTTGCACATTTAGGGTCTGCGTCTCTATCTGTGATTCCACGTTTGAAAGTTCACTCTCTAGCCTAGACATTTCCTGTGGCACAAAAGCAACAATGTGGCAAGTTTCAGCAATGATGTCTAAAACAGTGCCAAACAGAGATTTAAAGAAGAATGAAAGAACCGTCTTACAGCTTGGCATGCTGGGGTGCTCTTCCTGCGGATAGTCTCTAGCTCAGAGTTAGAGTATTTGAGGCGAGTCTGGATCCCCTGAGCCTGGGCTCTGATCTGACTCAGCTCTGCTTCCTTTCGTCTAAGTCTAATTAGTTCCTGCCACGCATATACAATGGCTATGTTTACATTCCGTTTCAATCAACGTGTGTATATGTCTGTGTATATATATATATATATACTCTATGGTTATATACACATATATACGTGTATATCAATGTATATTTGTGTGTATATATGTGTGTGTGTGTGTGTGTGTGTGTGTGTGTGTGTGTGTGTGTGTGTGTGTGTGTGTGTTTGGCACACACAGACACAATGCATACATAAAGTCAACTTCTCTCCCTTTTATCTGATTTCAGGTGTGATTCTTATATTACCCACACCTGCTATGTGCCTGAGGTGAGTTTTTACCTACAATCCTGAAAAGATGCCAGAAAATTTGTCTGGCCCATTTTTGTAGTATTGCATGAAATTACATCACGTTTGGCTTTTGTTTCTGTTTCTTATGCGTTGTTCCAATACACACAAAGGAAATAAAGATGTATTTAACAAAACATGTAATTAAAAAAAAATCTTTAATAAATACTCAATTTTCTGTAAAATAGTCGGGGGTTCCAACAATTTCGACCATGACTGTGTATGTATATATATATATATATATATTGGATTGGATTAACCATACAGTCGTGGCCGACTCTTGGTCACTTGATGAATAATGAATCTCCACACATTTCTGTCTTTCTTCAGTGTGATCCATGAAGTATTTCGGCAGGATAGAGGAGTACTCTGCCATTGCTCTGCCATTGCTTTCTCCAACCCTCCCCATTTATCCGTGCTTGGGACCGGTGTGCAGCTGTTTCCAGTTACACAGCTGGGGTGTTTGCATACACAAGTCGATGACAATTTAGAACCACCAATTAACCTAACACGCATGTCTTTGGACTGTAGGAGTGTGAGTGTGTGTGTGAGTGAGAGAGAGAGAGAGAGAGAGAGAGAGAGAGAGAGAGATTTTGCAGAAACTCTATAGTTTCTATGTACTCTTGACTACTTGATATAAAAAAGAATATAGAAGCCACCACCCAAAACAATACAGTGACTAGCGTGAAAACTGTATAAATGATACAATTTTTTTTGGTCATACCACCCAGCACTACTTTTGGGCAAAGTATGAAATCCCATGCTCCGCATTAACACAAACCATGATATACATAAACCAAGCTGACACTATAAAAAATAGATATTCAAACAACAGTTTGCTGACTATAAGCCAAACACTTGGAAACACGCTTGTAAACATGGACGATCTAAACCATTAAAATTACTGTGGACTGAATCAGGACGGTTGTAACGCAGCCCAAATATGCAGCAGACAGACAGTTTGAATGCAATGGCAGAATCTCGTTAACACATTTCTATGTATGAAGAAAAAGCTTGCGTCTGGACAAACCCTGAGCTCTGCACTGAGCTTCTCCTTGCGCTCCTTCAGGCCACTCATCTCTTTCTCCTCCCACCAGCGAGCTTTAATGCTTAGATGCATCGATCCACCCGATATCACACCCGACTTGGAAAACAGGGTTCCATCCAAAGCCACGGTCTGAAAAATGACAGCGCTGTGACGGCAACAGCGTTTTGATACTTCATAGCAGTAAACGTGTTCTAAACAACCTGTAAGCTCTTGTGTAATTAAAGGGAGCTAATAATTAAGTCAGGTGTGTCTAAGTGGTACCTTCAGGCGTTCTGGGCCATCAAAAGCAATGTGACGTGCATCCTTGAGGGTTTCACAAACCAGGGCGTTTCCACATACAAACTGTACCACTCTTTTGAGCTGCGGTGCTTTCTGTGAGCACTGCACCACATCTACAACCATCTTGGCTCCGCGCACATCCCTCAGGCGCTCGTTCAGAGGCGTTACCTATCACAAGAATAGATCATTCATGTGTATCGTTATGTTTCCCATGCATGGCTTCCTGTTTCTCTGGGGAATACGTACAGACCAGCAAAACCATGAGGCCAACAAGGGAGAATCCCCTACAGCGACACCAACCAGTGGTGAGGGCCTATCGATAGTGGGCCAAGGAAGGGCGAAGCCCAAACCAACGACAGGGCGTGGTCCAAATGGACAAAAGAGCTAGCGTGTCAAAGAAAAGTTTAGTACTGTTCACAGGAGGGGTGTGTCACAACACCCAGCATAGCACTTGCTGTATATGGGGCAGCTTAGTCGCAGTCCGGGCAGAGTGCCCACTGTGTAACTCCTGTCTACCATAGAAAATGCCTACAATGTGCATGCAGGTGTCAGTCACTAGGGTGACTATTTTGCCTACGTAAATGGCAAACATAAAACAAACTCAAAAGGCCCCTAAATGCCCCCTGAAACGCCTGTTTGTTTCGTGCACTGTGAACGCAAAGCGAACAGACCACTTTGTATTTTGTTGGCAGTATGAAAAGCAGAACAGCCAAAGTTTGCTGCAGGGAGATGTTAGCGACTTTCTAGCTCTAAAAGCTGCAGCTGGTTCTGTTCCTAGATTTACCACTTCTAAAAGCCTAAACAAGTCCCGCATTACTCTTTAACATCTTATTCCACATAGTTTGTTTCTTGATTTGGAAACGGTAACAATAAGGTACTTCTTCCTACCCCTGCTTTTTTGTACTGTCCTTTTGTCCCTGTAGAGTTTTGTTACTAAAAGAAATAAGCTGTTTTCTATTTTGAAAAAATCTACTCTAGATCATCCTGTTTCAATCTAGATTTCTTCGTGCACTGTGCTCATAAAATATAAAACCTTCTTTCATGTTATATGTTTTCACATGCAAATTGTTTGGATAAATATCACTCCTCCATCGACCTGGATTTGAGTCACGGCAATGGCTACTGGCTGTGGATTTCAATGCAGTCGCTATTAGCTGCATCTGAACTAGTGGAAGGTGGCCATCTCCCAGTGACAGATGTGACATTCTGTCCAGGGCACACATATATCTGTAGTCTCCATTATAGAGGCCAGACTCCAGCAACCAGGAGCAGAATGATTTAAAATTAGACTTATAGTGAGATTTGTATTTATATTGATACACTGTATGTCATTTAGCAGACGCCTTTATCCAGAGCAATCCAAGCAATTGTGGGTTAAGGGCCTTGCTCAGGGACCCAACTGTGGCAGCTTGGCAGAGGTGGAATTTGAACCCTGGACTTTGTGGTCCACAGTCCAGTACCTTAACCGCTAGTCCACCACAGTCCCACCTACTGTATACATGCTGTCTCAACACATTATGATAAAACAATCTGTGTGAACATTAGACCTGCAGTCTGACTCACATCCAGGTATTCAACAGGAAGAAAGGTCTCTGGCTCAGCTCTCTCCTCTTTCACCAATTGAATGCAGTCGCGTGCCACCTTTGCCGACGCCACCACTACGGCATTCATGTAACGGCCGAAAACTTTTGTCACAGCGAGTTGGTACTTCTTGTGGATGGGCTGGCACAAGTCCATCAAGCGTCCGTACTGAACAGAAAAAGACATCGAGGTCAGAATTAAACTAGGAGAACTACTTCACTCTTATCATAGACAATTCCAATCAGGGAATGTCTGATAATTCAATAAAAACAACTAAAGAGAAAATAAAGATATAAAAGTCTAAAATTCAGGATCACATGCCATACTAGCTGATCTTGCTTCGATCTGGACACACATACATACCTCACCTCGCCACAAGAGGGATATAAAACATGGTGGATCAGCCCTACTGTACTCCAAACCAGCATTCAACCAGTAAAGCTTGGGTGAACAGAGAAGAGATGCTCATGATGCTTTTCATATTCACAAGTGCTCCACTCATTCTGGAGAGACAATGGTCCTAGATGTCTTGATCCTCCCAAGATTTATTCCTTGCAACGTTTAGTGAGTTTCTCCTTTCCACTATCACCCTAGGTTTGCTCAGTTTGGGACTGGCCTTAGAAGATAATACATATTTTAAGGCTACCTTGAGACAATGCTCCATTGTAAAAATATTTATGTTCTGTTCTCCCAAGATAAAGGTCCTTGTTCAGTTCTGTTTTGAAGCAAAGGCCCCAGGTTCCATTCTGATTAGTGTGGTTAAAGGTACCAGTTCTGTCTGTTCTATCAGGTCTATAGAAAGTCAGAGTTGTGACTTGAGTTTTGACTGTTCTAACCCTATGTTACAGAGTTCCTTGAGTCTGGTAAAATAAGATCTTAATACCATCCGCTACTTACACACTACAATAAATGATTATTAGCTTTTTGATTAATTTTTATTAGCCCTGAGACAGTGGAAGGTTGGAAGCTACATCGACACATCAATAAGAAGTAAACCAGATTAGTATTAGGTAATACACTAGTATTAGATACACACTGCACACTCGATTTTCTCACATTTATCATTTGTATTTGATAAAAGACATTCCTTTTTATTTCTGAAACGCAAAAAATCGAAAACGATGCACTTTTGTCACATTTGTTTGCCTTGTATGCTTTTAGAATAAAGGGAAACATTAATCAAAATTAAAAAAATATCAAGTTAATTAAAAATTAATTAAATAAATTAAAAATTAAATTAAAAGCCTAGAAGCCAAGGTTTAAAATTAGAAACAAAACGTCCGGTTGTAGCTTCACCACAGAGAAAGTAAATAACCGATTGGAAAACATTCCTTTTTTTATTTATCAGCAACACATTTTGAAAATAGAGCAGTATAAATATCGAGACAAAAAGCAATCTGCATTCGCCTGGAACTCAAATGAAATAAATAACCTATAAATGCATCCTATGGTGTTAGGTTACACCTGAACTCTTGTTATGTGTCACTGTGTTACATTACCACAACATCGGGGTAGAGTCTGTGCAGGCTCTCCAGGATCTCGTCTCGTTTCTGCTGCCGCCGGCTCTCATGGCTGTCCATGCGAGCGTTCTGAAGTTCTCTCAACACCTGTGCCAGTTCCTCATTCACCTCGTGTACCCGAACTCGACCGTGCTCCAGTTCCTCTGCCAATCGCTTCTCCTGCTCCCGCTGCTCTTCCAGAGATTTGCTGCCAAAGACAGATGATTCGTCAGTTCTCTAACGTAATTCAGTTTAACTGAACTGTGCATCCCAATAGTGATGTACCGATCCGATAATCACATTTTATTGATTTATTAGCTGCAGTTATTGTACTTTACAACACGTCTTGTTGAAACGTAAACACAATTTAAATGAAAATATTTGATGTTATCCGCCTTTATAGACAGGAGACAGTATGAATAAGACGCTGTGTAAGTGTGTTCATGTGTTTGGAGATCAGATGGTTAATCTCAATCTTAAAAATAAATACTGAAGGGCAGATCTATCCATAATCATCCGCTTAATCCACACGGGGTCGTGAGCCAGCCGAGATTAAATGAACAACCCGAGACGGGGTGCCAATCCATCGTAGGGCACACACAGACACTTTTAGAGACACCAATTAACCTAACACACATGTTTGGACTGCGGGAGGAAACCAGACTAAACCCAAGCAGACACGGGGAGAACATGCAGACTCTACACAGAAAGGACCCAGGTCGCTCCACCCTGGGATTGAACCCAAGAACCACCGTGCTGCACTGAAGGGTAGCTCTACTAAAAATAGTTCATCTTTCCTGATGTGTTGACAAACAAATTAAACTGCCAAACTGAACATACTTCGATGTGTTGGCATATTCCTTCAGCTTTCCTGCCCTCCTGTTCAACTCATCCATCTGAGCTTGAACCTGCTTAATATTTGCCTGGGTATGGATAAACATACACAAAGATCAAGGCACCATGTAATACATTTAGCCATGTACATATACATATACATTTATATATATATATATATATATATATAATTTTGTGTGCAGTGTATATACACAGTATTATCACAGCATAACATCTTTATATATATATATATATATATATATATCAAGATGCAGGATGGTATAACGAATTAGGCCAGTAATAAAATGGGAAACATATAGGCTACATCTCGTGGTTTTATTAGAAGCACGACCATACTCAGGTGTAACAAATGCACGCACACCTTGACCTCATTTCTTCTTCTTTTGTCAAACTCTAGCTTCTCTCGGTCAGCCTTCTCCTCCCAGTGCAGTTTCTCAAACTTCTGCATTAAGACAGCCCCCTTTTTCCTTGCCTCTTCTTTCAGCTCCATATAACGCTCCAGCTATGACAAGAATCATCAGTCATTTTACACGTTTTATCACACTTTCCTATGTTTTTTCTTTAACTAAACATAGGTGGAGTATAGTACTGAGGGAGGAACCGTGGCACAGTAGTTGTCGCCTGACAGTTCCAGAGACTCCTGTCTGATTCCCAACTCGAACATATGGGATTAACATGTTCTCCCCATGCCAAACGTGTGTTTCAGTTTCCTCCCACATTCCAAAGTGGCAAACACTGCCACTGCGTCCTAATGTGAGCGATCATTGGAACAGTGTGAAATGTACAGGCTCAGAGCTATAGCACCATCTAGTGGACAAGTCACGGTCAGTGTAACAGCGATATTCTTGAAAAAATGTTCTCGACTGTTTTCTTAAGCTTATGATGGCCTCACAATTGTCACAGGCTGTAAGAGTAATTCAAGTTACCAAACCTTAAAGAGTTGAGTTATTGAAAATAAAGCCTCCATGCTTTCAATTCAAAACTTCAATATATATAATATCTATTTTATGTTTTTTTTTCTCCATTTTCTAACATCCTCAAAATGTTTCTGTACTGTACGCTGTAAAATGCATCATAAAAAGACAATGAAGATTTTCTTACGAAACTCTTGAGGAAACAATTAGGATTTTCTGAAGATAATATCCGAGGACATACTATTATTCCAGAATTGCCTTTTTGAACATTCTTGCGTTTTGAACTTCTTAGCGTTTGTCTAAAGAACCTTTGCAAGGTTTTCTTAAAAGCAAAAACTTGTGAAACCGGCCCCAGATCGCAACATTTCACTGCTCCTCTGTCATGGAACGAGCTTCCCAGACCAAACCCAGCTTGATTTTCTGAAAGCACTGCACCACAACGACAACTTTTAAATAATAGAGCGAGTATTTAATGTGATTCTCGCTCCTCCTACCGTTTTACGACTGTCTCCTTGCTGCACTGCTTTCAGGAAATCCACCCCAGAACAGCCCTGTGTCTCTCCTCTTTCTGCAGATGTCTGATGGACGTCTGATGTCTTAGGTACTCAAACAGTATCTAAGATGTTTTGTATTTTGCTGTACTTGCACTTTGTATGAATTTTCATCGACTTCTCCTCAAGCTCTGTGTATTTGTTATTATTGTGTGACCCTGGCATCAAACTAGTTTCATACTTGTTATTCTCAGAGTAACAATATTTTATGTTCTCACTGGTAATGCTCTACTCTCTCACTCTCCCTCTTTCTTTCACATGTTGTCTTTCTCCTTATTCCGTTTCTTTCTAACCTGAGCTTCTTCCAGCTGTACATCCTGCCCCCTTTGAGTTGCCTGTTCCTCCATTTGTCTCTTAGAAGCCTCAAATGCCCTCTCTAGCTCTGCCAGCTCCCCTTCCAGCTCCTGAAGCTCCTGTTCCTTCTTGGCCAGCTGTTTCTGGCTTTTTTGCAGAGCAGAGCAGGCCTCCTCAGATTTGCGCTGGTGGTGACTTGTGTTCACTTTGGCCCTGATGTACTGAGGTCTCTGATCGCTTAAGATGTCCTCCTGAGACCTGAAAGAGGGGCAAGCGTTACAAATTTCAACATACAACTGAATCAGCGTGCATTCATTCAATACAGACCTGAATGGTTACCACAATGCTGTTTGGTACTGCTAAGCTTTATTGTCCTGATTCAAAGGTTTCTAATGAGCTCATGAGCTGATCTTATTAACTTTGATTATCCAAGAAAACACTAACAGAGACCTATCTAAAGGATACCAGTTTAAATGATTCGGCAGGTACTCAATATAATTACTTGATTCCACAGCTATTGGAATAAGATTAATCATTTAGAGAAGGTGCATTTCAATCGTATCTCCATTGAAATGGCTAACCAGTACCAGTTATTTCACAATACAATGGTCGTGCATAAGCTTTTGTACATTCACTGTTATCATGGATGTCCTGATACCAGGTTTTCCTGTATATATTCTGCAGCTTTCACTTTCTGCCAATACCGAATACACTGTCTTTGCATGGCTGCTGTCCCAGAAGGAAGCCTCTTCTAAAGACGATGCACAAAAAAGCCAAATAGTGTACTGAATACCAGCAGACATGCAGGATAACTGGGACCACGTCCTGTGTTCTGATGAGACCAAGATAATGTTATTTGGTTCAGATAGCGTCAAGTGTTGTGGCAACCAGGTAAGGAGTGCAAAGAAATGGGTGTCTTGCCAACAGTCAAGTATGGTGGTGTCATGGTTTGGGGCTTCATGAGTGCTGCTGGCTGTGAGGAGCTACACTTCACTGGATGAATCCCAACATGTACTGTAGCAGTATACTAAAGCAGCGCAAGATCTCCTCCCTTCGGAAACTGCACCGCGGGGCAGTATCCCACCATGATAACGAACCCAAACATACCTCCAAAATGACCACTGCCTTGCTAAAGAAACTGAGGGTAAAGGTCAAGTATGCCTCCAGACCTAAACCCTATTAAGCATCTGTTGTACGTTCTTAAACAGAAGGTGGAGGAGAACAAGCTCTCTAACATCCACCAGCTCCGTGATACCCTCATGGAGGGGTGGAAGAAGATTCCTGTGGTAACCTGTGAAGCTCTAGTAAACTCCATACCCAAAAGAGTTAAGGCAGTGCTGGAAAATAATGGAGGCCGCAAAAAATGTTGACAGTTTGTGCACATTTTGGCCATTCTCACTTTTGTTGCCAGTGGTTTAGACATTAATGCCTGTGTGTTCAGGTAATTTGAGGCATATATTTGAGCATATTAACACTGTTATACAAGCTGTAGACTGATTACTTCATATCATATCAAAGTGTCATATCTTCAGTGTTATCGCATGAAAAGATATAATAAAACAGTTTGGAAAAATGTGAGGGGTGTGGCTCTAGTGCATCAATCTATTGATCTAATTCGTTGCTGGTGTTTCTTTTTCTCGAGTTTAAAATCGTGTACAGCAGAGGCAGTTTTGCTCACTTGATCTCCTTCTCTAGTTTCTGCAGCTCTCGGTTCAGACGCCCATGCTCTTTTTTCTGAGCCCTCACGGCTTGTTCCCGGTCTTCCACAATGCTTTTCTTGACAGCCATGGCCTCTTGCTTCTCCCTCAGGAACTCCAACAGTGTGTCAATACGCTTTTCATTGTGATAAAGCTGGAATAGGCTCAGCTGAAGCTTGCTTTCGTTTAGCTGTTCCAAAAGCATTTGATATTTCTCTGCCTAAAAAAAAGATGTTAACAGATCAGGATTTAAATAATAAGATTCCACGATTGAAATGAAAAACACAGAACTCTAGATCATTAAGAACCGTATGTACTGAAGTGTTCGCCGAATACCTCCGTTTTGTCCTTGAAGACCTGTTTCTTCTCCGCAGCGGCTGCTCGCTTGCGGTTAAAGTGGAACTTGGTGTCTTCGTTTGCCTTCAGCGAAGCTGCGAGCTTGCCGTCGTACTCATTAGCCAGATCCAGAGAGTTACTGATTCGCTCAAACATCTTTGTACGCTCTTTTGCGTTCATCATAGCAATGGACTCGACAGCACCCTGTTAAGATATATATATGTGCGTTTTAATCCACGTTCAGTCTTCTGACAGCACACGTAACTATAACGATATACCCTGCTCATTACTCAATTTTGCAACGATTATTATTTTACTTTTGACAAAAGACATTCCTTTTTTAGTTTTGTAGTGTAAACCATGGATTGTATGAGCGTTTTAACAAACGAATGTAGTCCTTTTCAATTAAAATAAATTACTAGAAACAATAGGTCTAAAACTGTAAACAAAATGCCCCGTTCCATCAGTGCTATAACTCTATAAAATATATCTTACATTTAATATTTCAATGTGTCTGACTGACTTAAAGCCTTTTTACACTGAATCCGATTTAGATTACATATATGGCGAAAAGAAGCTATGAAGTAACAAGTCTGAAAAGCCAGGTAAAAGCCAGCAGTCGCTGCTATCTATTTTTTAAGCCACGGAGCACCAGGTGAATCTTTTATATACTGCTCACAAAAATAGAAGATATTTCATTATGAGTGAATTTCCCCTCATTTCTCAGTCAAAAGACACGGCTTTTATGCAGAAAGAAAGGGAAAATGACTGTCTGAATATCCCATCGAGTAATGGGTGAGGGGGCGCATGGCCACCAGTTAGAAAGCCGCCATATTGTATCATGGGCAAGTTTTTCAATAATAAGGTGGTCATGTAGAATATCAAAGAAAACCAGAACTGTCCCAGAAATCGATAGCTGCTATCAGACTTGCATCTGATATCTCTTGTGGCTCAAAAGTTATTAACACAGAAAGCTCTACATTTTTGTTGTTCATCACATTCTGATGTCCTAGGGAAGCAGCTGCCGTATCATAGCAACAGACTTTAACAACCGACACCCAGAAAGATCATCAATTTCACACAGCACTGTTCTTGGATGACAAGAAACCTAGTGATCGTGTAGAGTAACAGTAAACTGCAATAACTACAATAACACTGCTATAATCCTTAAAATATTTAGTCAGACTGCCCAGCTCTACAACCTGGTACTGGTACTAGTACCTGGTACCAGTGGGACTGTGGTGGCCTAGTGGGTAAGACACTAGACTATGGACCAAAAGGTCCAGGGTTCAAATCCCACCTCTGCCAAGCTGCCACAGTTGGGTCCTTGACAACATTGTTTGGATTGTAAGACTGTTTTACGTCGCTCTGGATAAGGGCATCTGCTAAAATGCTGTAAATGCACTAGTAAAGAGTACCTAAAAGTCTACTGAATCGAAATCTGAGCCATCTCCTGTGTTGTCACACCTACAGTCCATTTACTGTAAGAACTAGCTACCTAAACCGCACTTTGGATGTTAAACATAAGGAAAAATAAAGTATAAAGAACCTGAAACACCAGACAGTTCCTGGCTTTTACTACGATGCCCGTCTTTTCCAGTTCTCCTGTGTACTTGGTGAGGGTTACCTGCCTGTCATTCACTCGGTATTCAGAGGAGTCACCTCAAATAAACAAGAGAAACAAAGGAAACTTCAACACATTTGTTTAGACATTACAGTAGATCTGTGAATGTTATTACAAGGATTTATATAAAGAAGCTGGCAAGATGAACTCCACGATAGGCACTGTGGAGCTAGGTGGCTAACAGCAAACAGGATGTGAACAGAATGGCTAGGCTAATAAAGAGATCCAGTCTAATCCGGTTAATTGGACCACATCGGGACGGGATCGTTTGGTTCCTAATAACCGGCTGGTCCGATTAAACGAACATGCCCTATGTTACAAGACGGGACGTGCTATAATTTATGTAACAT